>JH719955.1:859103-1150499 GCA_000231845.2 Tetrahymena malaccensis 436
TTGCCACTATAATCTAGGAGTTGCTTATAAGGCGAAAGGCATGCTGGATGAGGCCATCAAATCTTATCAGAAATACCTACAGATTAAACCAAACGATAAAGATTGCTAAAACTAAATAAGAATAATCTAAAATTTGAAGAAATGATAAAGTAAATTGTATAGGCTTAAATTATATACAAGTGCCTAAATTTACATAAGAGATAGAAAAATAAATAAGCATAATAACTAGAATATCTTGTTGATTCAGTGAGTTTGTCTGTCCTCTCCATTTTAAAATATTCAAACAACTAGTATTATAATAATTCAAACAATAGAATAATAACATGTTAAATATTTTTAGTATTTATATTTTTTACATATAGATTTTACTAAGTAAATTAATTTAGAATATTTTAAAGTTCAAACATAAATAATGTAGAGGTTAATTATTAAATATTATGGTAAAAATTTTTAAGTTAGTTAGTTTTTATTTAAGTAAAGGTTTATAACTTTCAAGAGTTTTTTAGTAAAATTAAAATATAATTTATAATTAATTAGATTTCCTCTTAAAATTGTATTTATTTTTTTAATTGATGCTTTACTAAATTTTAACTATTTTTTAGGTAGAATTATTAGTCTTAATTTTAATTAATTATCAAAATAGGTAACTTTGTCAAACAAAAAATCACATACGCAAAGTTTTTTTAAAATGTCTTAAAATCAAAATACTTTTGAAGTAAGAAATAAGAAATCAAGCAAAATAAACAGAATTTCTATGCATGAAAGAACAGCAGATAAAAAACGTTAAAATGATTTAAATGAAGATAAATTTATGGATATTAATAAGAAAGATTTAAAAACAGCTCTGTAGAATATTAAATTAAAGCAAAAGATAGGAAACATGATTGATAAAACAGCAGGAAGGCGCTACTAAAAGCTAAAAAATGAAAAATTTAAAATGCTAAATGATCTTTCTATTGTAATTTCTGAAGATTCATAATCTAAATAGCAGTCAGATGATTTCTAAGAGAAGAAAGAGGACAGTTTGATTGAAAGAATTAATAAGATATTCCCTCCATTCAATCCATCCTCTCGAATAAAATTGTTCTGGGATCTTACTTAAATGATTTAAAGTATATGCATAATTTTTATTGTTCCTATTCATCTTATTTTCTAAGTAGATCTTATGCAGCTAGTACCTTCTATGCTGGTTTATTCTATTATCCCTTTAAGCTTAATCATTGAAATCTTTGTTAATCTAAACACATCTTGCTTTTTAAAGGGTGTTCTAATTTCTAGTAGAAAAATAATATTCCTGTAATATTTTCACTCTGACTTTAAGTATGATATAATTGCTAACATTCCCCTCTTTGTTTATTGCCTTAGTTACCAAACTATCAATCCTTAATAGCCATATTAATTTTATAGATTTATCATACTAACTTGCTTCTGCAAGGTATACATATATATATTTATCTTTATTTTTATTTATTATTAAATAAAATCATTTTTCAAGCCTTTGTTGGATAAAAAGTAAATTACTGTTCTGATTAGTAAAGAGCCGTTTAAGCTTGTCTGCTAATGTTTAAATTACTTCAAAATAGGCATAATTTACTTCATATGTTTCTTAAATGAGCTAACTTTAATTAATTGTTATCATATTCTAATTTTATTAATAAAGGTCCATTAATTCAATAAAGTATTTAAGAGAGTTGAAGAAGAATTTCCTTTGAGTGCTTTAACAAGCAACATAATTTCTCTGGTTAAACTTCTTTTTAGCATAGTTTTAAATTTGCATATTTCAGCTTTAACTTGGCTGGTGATTGGATTTATTTAAATTAAGAATGGAAGCACTGATACTTGGATGGATGGAGCAGGTATTGCTCATACTGATTGGTATGTGCAATATATATACTCATATTACTTCTCAACTGTAACAATGATAACAGTAGGATACGGTGATATCTCTCCAAAAACTGTAGCAGAGAAGCTACTGTGTATTGTAAATATGATGATAGCGTGTGGTTAATTTGCTTATAGCGTAAATTCTATAGGGAATATTTTTGAATAATTTTTTAAGCTTGACAACGAAATAAAAGCAAATATGTTTATTATTAATAACTATATGACTAATAAAACAATTTCGAAAGATTTGTAGTATTAAGTTAGAGAGTATCTAGAATACTACTGGAAAGAAGAAAAATCTAATAACACAGATTAAGAAGTAAAAACTATTAACTACTTATTATTAAAGCGTATAAAAATATAATTTATTTTAGTTAAAAATTTTAGACTAGCTCTCTCATAAATTAAAAGACACTCTATTGATGGAAGCGAATAAAATAGCTTTGAGGTATAATTAATTATTATTTTTGATAAGATATTTGCTAACTTTTGACTAATTTTTATTTTTGTTTTAAAAGAGAAAGCCCTATATTTAGCAATAACTTTAGTGACACAATAGTATAAAAAATACTACCTCTGATTAAAGAAGTGAGGTGCACACCTGAAGAAATTATATATTTAAAAGGTGATTAAGACGATTTATCTATATACTTTATCGAAAAAGGATAAGTTGAAGCATTCACTTACCAAAAAACACCTTTTAACAAAAAGATGAAAACAATTAATTCTCTTTATACAGTTGGGCCAGGGAAATTTTTTGGTGAAATCAGCTTTTTTACAGGAGAAAGTCGAGATATCAATATAAGGAGTTTAGAATTTACAACACTTTTAAAAATTAAAAGGAACGATTTTCTTAATCTTTTAAAGGATTTTCCCGATGATTATGAAATTTACTGCATGCTCAGAGACTAAATATTTTACAGTAAAGAAAAGAACTCTGTTATGAGCAAATGCTAGTGCTGCTAGCAATACGATCATTAATTATATCTTTGTCCTTTGATACATTATGTGCCTTCGAAGTTTAGTATAATCAGGTAATTTTCAACTGGAAGAGACAATTAAAGATAATTGTATTAAAGAAAGCAAATATAGTAAAAAGACAGCACATTGTCAAAGAATTATTATTGTTAAGTAAGAATGGAGGACTTCGTTAATGATAACTTGGAAGAAATAAGAGCTTATTTCAGAAAGTATTTTATCGAAATGGGAAGATCAGATTCTGACGAATCAATAACATCTTCAGATATTGATTTTGACGATGATGACGACGAAGACGATGATGATGAAACTGAATACCATAGTGGTAGTAATAAGGATGACAAAAATAAAGATTTTATTAATTAAGAAATTGAACTCTTTAAGTATATAGAAAAATAGAGATCAAATAGAAAAAATTTATCAAGGATATAAACAAATGCAAATAAAGCTTCAGGGAATTAAAAAACATTTTCAAGTTAAGATAATTAAAATTAACAAACTAATTAAGAGAACGATTAGAATTTAATTTTGAGTGTAGATTAAAGCTTAGATAGTTCTGAAAATGATAAATAAGAAGAAAATATTCGACCTTCATTAAGCAATAACATAAATAATTTCATTGATAGCAATATTAATTAGATATAAATTAAAGTAGATAAGCCTCGTTGCTTTTCAAATATTGAATTAGAAGAAAATATTTAAACAAAGCAAGATGACTAAAATAAAAATTAAGGGGGTTAGATCATAATAACAGCTCCAGCATCTCAAAATACCAATCAAAAGCAGCAACCAAATTAAAAATAAACCCGTAAATCAATTGTAAACTAGCAAAATAATCCAAATGATTAGAGAAGACTTTCATAGAAAAGAAATTGTAGTAGTATTTGGTCTCTTTATAAAAAGCTATAAAAGGAAAATATTAATAATTAAGATTAAATTTAATAAGATTAGTAAAAAGAAAAAAATGCTAATTTAATTTAAATGTTTCTTTAAATTATGAATCAAAATAAAGTTTAATACACTAATAAAACCTCTAATAATAGGAAGTAAATACTTCCAAATAATATGAACCCTACTATTTTTTCAAGCAGAGGAGGAGGATTTGATAGCATGATTACAAATAAAGCCTTTTAAGCTAATTAAAATTAATAAGAAGGTGATAAAAGAAATGAATAACTTGCTCAATAGCATTACTACAATCAGCTAATGCTTCAGAACCAGCATATAAATTAAGATTCTATTGATGATACAATGAGAAATTACAAATTTTACTATCCTAAGCATAATATTAGCAACATTATAGAAAATGTCATCGAGAAGAAGAGGTGAATAAAAAAATAAATATTTTTTCATATCTTTTAAATCTTTTTAACAATAAAAATTAGGTAAAAAAGAGAAGAAGAAAAGAAAAAATAGGAGGAAGACTTTTAACAAAAATTTAAAGACAATATAATGATATAGAAAAGAGTTAGAAGTAATTAGCTTAGAATCATTTAGATTGCAAATAAGGGCAAGAAAACCTCTAAGCAAGCATCAAAAGAAAATTTTGGAGTAGAAAATCTTCAAAAAAAATAGACTTTAGCCATTTTGTAAGACGAAGCTTCTTCATCTTCTTCTTCAAGCTCTGTTTCTTTACCAAATAATTAATAAGACCTAAGTTAAATTACAGACAATCAAATCACTTAAAATATATCAAATAATTAATACGATTAAAGCTCAACAGATAAAAATAACTAAAATGAGTTAATGTTAGAAAATTAGGAACAGACACTAATTGAAAACAAAGGAAGAAATATTTCATTTAATAAATCATAAGAAGAGAATATTGAAAAAGAAGGTTCCATTCAATAAGTGCAATAAACAAATGACCTAAATTTTAATGTCTCATTCTCTGCTTTCAATAATAAAATAAAAAATGAAGATAATCTAAATCTTCATTAAAAGAATGATATCAATGATATTTTAAATTAAAACAATAGTTTTAATTTTAATAACTCAACAAATAGATAATATTTAGATTAAAGTCAAACTAATTTTATCACTGAAAATGATCATAAGCAACAATCCTCTTTTAGTTTTCAAATAAAAAATAAAAATAATTTATGAATATAACTCTAGCAATAAATGCATACATGCTACAATTTTTTAAATTATAAATTATTTAAATCTATTTAGCTAATATTCATTTAAAACATAACTAAACATGCTTTCAATAAAATGACATACACAAAAATAATAAACACTTTAATAAAATATTTAAAAGCTCATAAAAAAATCATAATTAATTTTAAAAATATTAAAGTAAAAAATAATTTTTTTTAATTTGTAAAAATATAATTTATTTTTTATTCATCTTAATATTTTTAAAAATAAAATTCTCTTAAAAACTTTATTAAAAATAAAAAAAATAATAACCCAAATATGTAAAATTTATTTAAAATACTTTATGTATGTTAATATACATATCATTATTTTTTAAATTTCAACATTTATTGGAAAATAATAGCACATAGCTTATCATCAAACTTAATCCATAAAGTTAATCAATTCAAAACGACTTTTATTAAATTTTTTTTAAAGGGCTAACATTTAAAGTTTTTTTTTTGCAAACAAAAATTAATAAATGACAATTTAATGAAGTTTTTGTTTTAGATTTATTCATAAAAATTGATTTACAAAATTGAAATTTATATTTTATTTAATACTTAAAATTATGGAAAACTCCTAAAAACTTTCAACTAATTATTATTCATTTAAGTAAATTTTAAATATTTTAAAATATTAGTTGTAGTAAATAAGATTTTCAATCAAAACCAGTGAAATTAATATTTTTTTATATTAAAATGTCATTACAATTAATTTAAGGAAATCTTTATATCATAATTTAAAATTTATTAATTTAATTTAAAATAATGAAATATTACAAATTCAAGTTATCAATCATTTGCTTAAAAAAGATATCAAGATATATCAAATAAACAAGCTGATAAATAAATAAATCAATTAATATAATTTATTAGTTAAAAAATTAAGAATTGAATATTAAATATAAACGTAAGTAAAAGAAAGAAAGTAATGTACTCTTCAGCATCTTGTAATTTATTCTAATTTAAATTAGAGCTATGTTTTATTAGTCATAAATTTATAAAAAGATCTTCCTCAAAACTCTCCTCACAGAGAAAGAGTTCATCAAATAGCTTAAAAGCTTGCTAATATTTAAGTATTAACAATATTTTGGTTTTACTAATCATAAAGTGGAAATGAAATAAAAAATTTTAAATAAAATAGATTGGAGTAGAAAGAGAAAGATACTTGAAATTCGAAAATGCTTTGGAAAATTTAGAAGAATTGGAATAGAGATTCTCTCAATCGACTTCTGATTTCGATAATAAGCTTAATGCTATTAGAGAAAGCGTATTTTTAAATTTAATTATTTACCATAATTTTTTCGTTTTATGTGACAAATCTTTAGGAATTGTGAAAGGGGATTGATTATATATAAATATATCATTATAATAAATGTCTTGAGATTAATTAGAATTTTATAAATGAATACTTAGCTACAGAAGGCTTCAAAAGTTTATGAAAAAGAAAAGATTGAGTACAATCAACTACAAGAAGAACAAAATAAATCTATCAGTTAGATATCACAAAAATTCTCAGAGGCTATTGAATAAGAATCTCTTGTAATATTAGATATTAAATATAATAAATAAAATTTTATTATCCAAATATGCTTTTTTGTGATAAATTTTTGATTTAAATACTATAGACTAGAAAGGAAGGCGAAAACAGTATTATCAGAGCATTTGAAGATACTACTTAATCTGTTAAGAATAAAATAGCTGAAGAAGTCCATTAAAGAGATTAAGAAGTTAACATTATCACTTCAAATCTCAATTATGATATTCCCAAAATTGCTGAAGCAATTATTACATAAACTAAAGAAAGAGAACTATAAGATTAGGAAATTATGAAGATAATAACTTCTGAGGTTTTAGCCATTAACGAAATTATTCAAAGGGAAAAGGCAACTCGTGAAGAATAATCAACAATTGCTCTCGATACTCTTAAGGATGTCATCTAAAGAGTAAAACTTGAAATAGAAAACGAAAGAAAAACAAGGTAGTTTATTTTTATAAATTATAAAAAATTTATTCATTAATTGAATTTAAAATAAAGAGAAGATATAGAGACTTAATATCTTACAACATTCGATTCATTAGTAACTAAGCTTGCTACTGTTTCTCAATTTTGATGAAATGTCAAATAAATATATAGACTTACTACTAAACACAAACAAACACATTTTAAGAAGATAGATGGAATATATTAATTAATTATAAATTCTTTATTATTGTATTATATTTCTAAAAAGGAATTTATCGTTTAATGTAATATTTTTAAAATTAAAAATTGTTAGTATTACTTTTTTTTAAGTGTTTTAATTTATCTATATGAGAAACTATTTCATTTTTAATTTAATTCTAATTGATTTGTAAAATTTATATTAAAATATTTTAAAATTATCAATTAAAAGAACAAAAATGATTAATGAACGAATAACTATTTATTTAATTATTCAAAAATTAAAAAATAAAACTTATCATTTTGAATACAAAGTGCTTGAGTTAATAATAAATTTAAGATATCTGATAATTATTTGTTTTCGTTAGTTAGTATTGGCTAATTTCATATATTTGATTGATAAAGAAAGTATTAATTAATATTGATCAACTCAACTCAAGAATAAACCATACATTCTTACATATCATTAGAATAGAGATTATAAAATGAATTAAGATAAGCATCCTGAAATTACTGATGAAGAGTAGGAACTCATCACAGTAGAAGAACTTTCATAAAAGCTAGTAAAAATATTAACTAATTAACTAATAATAATTCTTAGAATGCATTTATGATGATTTGATTGCTTTGTAAATAAAAAATGCGCAGCAAATCGAGAAAAGCTAATTAAGTTAGAAACTATAAATAAATGAATATAAAAAATAACTCATTTTTGTTATATTTACCAAATGTTTATAAAAATATTTGTTAATTAATAATGATAGGAATTGCTCTACAAAGATATGGAATAAATTCGTAGAGAAAATTTATTATTTGAAGCATATTTAGCAAGAAACAGGAAGGAAATTGCAAAAGAAGATGAAGTTTCTGAAGATAAAAAAGGGAAAGGAAAAAAAAAGGATAAAAATGTTGATAAAAAGAGCTTACTCTTGACAAACGAAGAAAAATTCGAAATAGCATAATAGGAATAAGATGCTTTGAAAAAGCAAATCGACGATGGTCGTATAAAATCAGACTAAATTCTTGAAACTCTAAGAGTAAATATAAATTTTATGATTAAATATCAAAAATGATAATCAATGAATAATTCAATCAAAGGCTATTCTTGAAGAAACAGATATGGCAATCACTGAAATAAGAAAGGATGCTTTTGATTTCCAAAGAGAAATTCTAGTTGGTAAACTAAATTACATTGAATTAAAAAATCAACAAATGCTTCTTTTAGTTTTCTATATTTTGAAACTATTTTACAATTTTAAATAAATTTTTTATAAATTATTTTAGTTTTAAAAAAAATCTATTTAAAATTATTTAGCAAGCATTGATTATTTTGATTTATAATTGGTATACAGTAAATTTTAAATATTTTCGTATTACTATTAGGTGGTGAAAATAGCAGAACTGGTAAAATTGAAGCAGAAAAGATCATCAAATTTTTTGAAGAGAAAGAAAGACAAAAAGATGCTCTGATTGCTAAGTACTCATCTAAAAGAACAAACCTAGAAAGATAAATCTTAAAAACTAACAATTAAATTTAAAAGAAAGAAGAAATGGGAGATGACTTAAAATTCATTGATTTTTATTAATTATAAATTGAAAATAAGAAATATGTAAAGGAAATCGATGATAAAAATAAAAAGCTTTTAGCTTTAAAAATATCAACAAGTAACATTTTTTTTAATTTAAATCATAACATTCAGTTACATTTTTTTTTAGACAAATAAAATAATCCTTTCTTTAATCTCAATTTTTTTAAAATAAAATTAAAATTGCTCTTAAATAACCTTAAATTTAACAAAAAAAATCCAAAAAAATATAATAAATATATATATAATCGAAATTAATTTTTTAAAGCAAAAATAGAATTTTTATTTTTAAAAAATACTTTCTATTTCCACTTATTAAAAAGACAAAAACATTAAAAATAATTACTTGCCATTTGATTTTAATGTATTTGCTTAGTCTTCGTTAAAAAAAGACATATCAATTCATCATATTATATAAAAAAAACATATAATTAATGATGATAAATTTGTTTTTAACCCAAGAAACTTTAGTCTCTAAAAATGATTTGAAATATCATTTCATTAATAATGTGTTATTATATTTTTACAGCTCCATTAATAATCGAACTATGATTTTACTCGATTTTTAGTTACAAAACATTTAAAACCAGCCTAATGTTGGATTTATGTTATAAAATAATAATAACTTTCTATAGATAATAAGTTATTTTAACATCAAATCTATTTCATTTTAAAAGCATGAATTTTGTAATTTTTGATAACTGATGTTACTTTTTTCTATTTATTTGTTTCATAATATAAATGAATTTCTTCAATAGATAGAATTTCTTAAACCCTGAAAGATGAGAAACAAAATTTAAAGTAAGAGCTGGATAAAGGTAAAGAATATGCAAGCCAAATGTCAGAAAGAAAAAAGAAAATATCAAAAATTGATGGATAGATAAAATCTGTAAAGCAAGTTACTTCAAAGCTAGAAACATAAAGGAAAATTTACGATAAGTAAAAAGAAATATTCGAGTAAGACAACTAAGATGATGTACCTTAGGTAAAATTTATAATACATATTTTTCCTTCTCTATATAGAATAATTTATAGAGAGATAACTTAAAAATTTAAATAAATTGAGGCTAATTATTCAGCGTAATAGAAGTTTATAAACCAAAAAGATGCTAAACAATTTAATTTTTTTTTCATTTTTAAATTTTAGAATTTAGTAGATTTCCCCAATCTAATTAATTTTATGACTTCCAAATAATTATAAAAACAAATCTTAAGCTGGTCATATTAAAAATAATTATAGTGATTTTTTTTTCACATTTGAATTTAGTAGATTTCCCCAATCTAATTATTTCATTACTTCTTATTTTTAATTAAACAAATCTTAAGCAATAATAATAAATAAATATAATTATAGTGGTCGTTTGCTAATTTTATTTTTGCATTTAATTTTTTTTTTGTAAAAATTTCATATCTTGCTAGAGTATGTTTTTCAAAATCTCTAAAATCTAAAAAACTCTTATTTTTAAGTAATTTGAGCTATTTTGACTTATTTTTGTTGAAATCTAGATCATGAAGTATGTGCAGCTTAAGAGTAAAGAACAAGAATTGCTTTATGCTATTTAAAATTTAGAAAGAAAAATAGAAATTGCTGAGTTGGCTTATAAAAAAGCAAAAAGAACATTATAATCTAGTTAATAATTTTAATAAAAATGAAAACATGCTAAATTATGATTGCTCATTCAATTTATTAAACATAAATGTGAATTTGTTTCTCAAACTACTTCACAGGTTCGATATAAATGGAAATTTCAAATTTCATTTTTGTTACTTGTTTTTTGCAAAAAAAAATTAAACGATGGAATTAATTTTGTTTAATTTTTGTTATTTTTGTGTTCACTCAAATTTCTTTTGTTAAGTTAGATCTATGTAACATCGTTCTTTCGATTTCTTATTACATTCATCACTTTTTAGAAATTGCATCTATTTATTTTAAAAACTTTCCTAAAAAATATATGTCAACCTTTTTTTGCTCTCAACTTAATATCCTACCGTAAAAATTTTATCATCTATGTAGAAAAAATTTAAGTGTAATTAAAAATGTTTGAAATAAATAGTTTATTAATTTTTTTTTGCTTTAAAATCACCCTTTTTTATTTCATAAACAGAAAATATATTAACTTCTATCTTTTCTAAATTTATTTTAGGCTTTAGTCTAATTTTTTTGGAGAACAAATAATTCTAATGAGATGCTTGTTATCTGCTTAAAAATAAAGGATTAATTGAAAAAGATAGACAGAGAGACTCTATATTTTATACTAACTTAACTTTCTCATTTTATTAGACTTTGATAATAAATTACAAAATTTTGTGTATTAATCTTTTGTGAGATCATATTAACTTTTATAAAAAGATCGAATTTGTTCCAAAAATTAACTTTTATCCTAGACAATTTAATTGGTCTATTCAATCTTTAGAAGATCAAATAATTTTTATTATGGTAATTTGCTTTTTATTTTATGAGATGAGAGTTTGTTTTTTGCTCACTTATATTTAAAAATAAAATTTATTGGATTAGATGGTTTCTAATGAAAATAAAATAAGGAATGGATGAGTGAAGAAGGATAGAAAGATAAATTTTTTTTAAACAAAAGAAATTTAGTAATATAAAATAGTTTTGAGAATATGTCTATACCTATTCAATTTACCATGTAAATTATTTGTTTGTAGATTAATCAATCAGATTAATTGTAATTACAGATAGATTATTTATAAAAATAATAATTCTCATTAATATGTGGATAAAGTGGATAAATCTCATTTTAATTTTTTAAAGGTTTTTTCTAAAGATCTGTGTGCGAGAAATAACGTAAATCTTATTGGAAAGGATTGTCCTAATATTTAAATATATTCAAAATTGTACTCAGAACCTAAACAAATTTAATAAATTGCCTAACTCAATCGATTTTAAAATCTTATTAATCCTAACTCAAAGTTCAGTTTTTATATCTTTGGTTTTATGAGCGCAATTATTTTAGTTATAGACAGAAAATTAAAATTTTTTTAAATTACCTTAGTTTTAATACATATAAAAGTGCAAAATCAATCAATCAATCAGTACTTTATTGGATCTCACAGTGTCTTCTTTAGTTTATATTATTAATTAGTTGATATTAAATTTCAAGCCGCTTATTGGATCTTCAAAATATAATTATTAAATTCTAACAATAATCTTAAAAAAAGCAAAAAATAAGCAAATAAAAAAAAAGTTATATCACTTTTAGATTGAATAAAAATGGGTTGTGGCGGTTCTAGAGACAAAGCAGACAGAGAAATCAAATCTTATATGGTTTGGATACCTTTTGCTTATGACGTTAATGCATTCTTTGATCCTTGCGAAAAACTTTTGGAAACAGCTGAGATGTTAAGAGCTGGTTTTGAAGATACCACTGAAATAATGCATGACTTAGCTAGCACTAACTACTTAAAGAGCCCTCCTCCTGCTACTCTTATTGATGCAGTCAAGGTCTGGATTTGGACCCTTGCCGCTAATAACGATGGTGACATTGGTAAGTGCCATCTTAATGCTGCTTCTGAATCTCCTTATTTGAAGGTAGACCTTGGTAAAGAATGCTCTTATTGCAAAAATAATTATGATATCTACCATCCTGAATGTCCTCAAAACTAATGTGCCAAGTTTGAAAAAGCCCTCCAAACTTACATCAAAACTTGCATTGAAGGAGTTAAACAATTACCTGATCTTTTAAAGAACTTAGTTGAACTTGCTGAAAAATCTAAAAATTTGGCTGAAAATTGCAAGTCATGCTTGGACAATTTGGGCACCTTAGAGAAAGCAAAGGCTTTATCCAATATAGCTAAAAACAGTGCCACTTTAGCTTCAGGAGTCTCTAAACTTAAAAACGTTTCAACCTTAGTTACTGAAGCCGTAAAGAATATGCAAGACATTATCAAGTAAGTGCCTGATATTCTTGCAACTGCCAACGAAGTAGCTAAGAAGGCTGTTGATAAGAAGCACGTTCATCTTGCTGATGTAATGCAAGACTGCCACCCTGGCGATAAATATGATGCAGCTCAAATCAAAAAGTTGAAAGAAGAAGCTGAAAAGAAGAGAAAGTAAGAAGAAGAAGAAAAGAAAAAGAAGGCCTGTTTAATAAATAAGCTTTTGGAAGCTAAGAAATTGCTTCAATCTAAATCAGAAAAGAAGTGAAAAAATAAGAATAAAATCCATAAATTTTCTACTTAATAATTCTACAACTTTAAATTATTTTATAAAGTATATAAAAATATGTGTAATTATAATTGTATTATAATTTTCCTTTGCAATTATTCTCGCTTTATTCACTCATTCAAAATTCAATAAATAAATATATAATATCAGTTTTTTATTTCTGATGAGATTGTTTCAAATTCAAAATCCTACTATTGTCTAAACAGATTAATAGAAATTTTTAATTAATTAATAAGTAACTTATAAAGTTAAGGCATCTATCTCTTTCTTGCTTTAGCTTTAAAATATATTCAAATTTATTTTAGAAAATATTAAATTTTAAAATTAAAAAAAAAATATTTTATCAAATAGTATTTTTTATTTTAATGATAAAAAAATTAAAAATAACTTTAATCAATTTTACATTTTTCAAGATTTTGAGTAATCTTTTTTCAAATTTTAATATTTTATGAAATTAATTTATTTACATAAAAAGCTCTCAAAAATAAAATTTATTTGTCTTTATCAAAATAAATCTTGATTGTTTTCAAAGATGTAAAGTAAATTATTTAAATTTTATTTTAATTACAAATATTGAATTGATAGTTCATAAAATAAATTTATTAAAAAATTGATGTTTCCAATTTTAATTTAAAACAAATTATGGATTCCTGATTTAGATAGTTAAATATTATTTTTGAAGAAAACTATTTATCTAAAATAATAGCAATAGTGAAAATATTCTTATTAATTAATGTGATCCTATTTTAAAATATATATGTTATTAAAATTTTTGATTTTAATAATGCAATTTGAGTAATAAAAAATTTTATATTTTATAAGCACTCTAATGAGTACATAAATTTTGATAATCAAACATATGGTAGTCTTTATGCCGTAGATTTAATTAAATGAAATTAATACTTTTGTATATTATAAAAGAAAATATAATCAGAAAATACAATAAAAATAATTCAAGCATTCTGAAGATTGGTGCTAACTTAATTTATTTGTTAATTCTACTAAATTAAATTTATTTAATAATATAATTGATAACAAAAGAAAGAGAAACTATCAATATATACATATTATAATGAGTGCTTTAAAAAATAGGATGTAGAATATTTTGAATATGGTTGATAATCAAGAGTAGCTATCAACTTACTAGCAAATAGATGACTGTTTTAAAGAATTTTAAGCATAAAATCATTAAATATTTTAGTAAAAATAGGAGCTTTTAGTCTAAAAAATTCAATAGGAAAAGTAGAAATAAAATGCAATTTTAAAATTTTAGCAATCTAAATCCTCATAGGTCTAATAAACTTAAACACTGAAGAGAAAACCTTATCCACCCATTTAATAACTAGTTGAAAAATTCTCACCCAAAGAATCTTTAGAATCAACTCCTATGAACTAAAAAAAAAATGACAATTCTCCTAAAAAAAAATAATTAAATGAGAAATAAGGGTAAAAACCTACTTTTTAATGACTTTATTTTACATAAATTTTTACTTAATAGGTTGTAAAAGCTTATAAACAAAGTTGGTGAGTTCTCTCAGATAAAAGATTTTGTCTGGTTTATCAATAAGCTAGCAAAATCGTCCAAAAAATACGACTTCTTGAAAGATGATGAAATATGCAAACAATTTGGTATTGATTTTAGGAAGCTTGAATAAATTTAAGATATAGGAAAACGCTAAAAATATATTGTCCATACTCTAATCTCCAACATTAATTAGCATATTGAAAATTTTGATTACAATAGCAAAATAGATTAAAAAGCTATCGAAATCTAAGAACAGCTCTAGATAAAGCAGTTTATCAAAGAAGATCAATCCGAAAAAAATGATATTTTACACTGGATTAAAGTCAAAAGTAAATATGATACTTTGGAGAAAAAAATTAAGTTAAGTTTAGTTGAGAATATACATCACCCATAAAATACTGAATATTTAATAGAATAAAAATAATTGCAAAATTAAAACACTAAAGATTAATAAAAATCTAATAAAAAAAACATTCACCTCAAAATTATGAAGCACGATGATATTCCTTAGGCTTAAAGCAATAACAATATTGCAGAGAGCAAAGATAGTAATAGAAACCGCAAAGATCTAAAAGAAGCATTAATTTGGAACGCTGAAACAGAGGCTCATTTCAATTTGAGGAAATCTTAGATTAAGAGTTAGCTATCTCAAAAAATCTAGTCAAGCAATTGGTAAATTCATTAACAGCTTAATTACTTAATATGAAAACATTTATTAAATATATAAAAATTGTTTTAAAAACCAACACTCTAAATTCCTTTAAACTTTGGTAATAGTTCAAAAATTTTTTGAGCCACTAGCTTTTTTTTAATTGTTAGAGGAAAATATTCTTGGTGGAAAATAACCTAATAAAATCGATTTTCAAAGCAATTACTTTGTAAATTTTAATTAAATAAAAAAGCTTTAAATTTTTAAAATTAATCTTGAGCATTTTAAAAAATAAATTCTCCACAAATTAAAATTCAATATTTATAAATTAAATAAATGAATAATAAATAACAATCAAATTAATTTTAATTTTAATGTTTAAACCAGCTGAAAATTAGAGAAAAGATAAAAATAGATTTTTTCTTTTTATGCATATAAACTATTTTTTTCCTAATTTAATAGGTATAATTTGAGTATGATTCCTATTATTTAGGAAGTTTAGGTAGATTAAGGAATCGCTTAGTACAGAGAACAGCTGATGGAAAAGTACAAAAACAGGGAAATGCTTACAGATAAAGAACTACAATTTTTAGCTACAACTAATGAATTACTTAACAGAAATATTGACAAGAATTATGTCTAAAATGTAATTAACCACCTAGATGAACAGGTGATTGATGAGATAGAGACAGGTATAGCTGAAGAAATAATAATGAAGTACAATAAATTAATTGAAATTGCTAAATAAAAAAGAAATGAGTACTTAAAAAGAAAAGCAGGCATATCAGGTAAGGTTATCAAAGATAATGACTACTTTTAAAGGGTAAAAGAAGAAAAAAGCGAACATTATCACTCTAATTTAATGAAAAATAAAATTATTGAAAAGCTTATTGAAGGATATAAATTAAGTGAAATTAAGATGCATGTTTTCAGATAAGATAATCTTCTCAAAAACTTTGGTAAAAGTTTACATGAAAAAGTTGAAAACGAATTACCAATAAATTTAACAGTACATTCTTAAAAATGCAAAGAATTTTATTCAAAGTAAGTCCCAGATAAAAGTAAGCAACTAAAACCTATGTACAGTCTTAAAAATGGAGAGGAGATAACAGTGGAAAAGTCATAACGATTATTCCATCCAAGCTCATTGCTTATCCTAAATACAAATTTAATAGATAACTACAAGTACTAGAAAACTGATGGGGTTATTCTTTCTTAATAAGAAATAGCAAAGTTAAGCTTACAAAAAGAAAGTAAATTTATCTTTGTTTTATTTTTAAATTAATTAAAATATTTCTTTAGAAATGGAGAAACAAAGAATGTTTATCAAGAATTCGATAATGAAAGGAAAAAAGGAGCTCTTTCAAACATTTTACTCTAGTGGTCCTTTAGATCCTGCAGAAGCATATGGCGAAAAAGATAAGAAAAGCGAATTTAAATTTGATTTACCAAGAAGAAATCCTTGGATAACAGATGAAATAAGAACTCATGCAGCTATAATTATATAAAAAAACTATAGGATGAGACTCGCTAAAAAGAAAGCAGCAATTTTAGATGAGCAAAAAATAAGCAAATTAATAAAAAGAACAAAAACTAAAATGGCAGCTAGCTCATTTATGAACCATTTAAGTAGTTTTGCTTAATAGCTTTAATCTTTTGAGCAGAGTAATTTTATTTTTTTCATGGGTCCTACTCCTATTTTTTAAAATATTTATTCATTATTTATTTTATTATTTTTTTTACTAATAATTGGTATATACTTTTTAAATAATTGGTTAAATTTGCTAAATTATTTTACAAAAAAAAAGTTTATCAAATCAAAAACACTCTGTATTTTATTTGATAGATTAAGCAAATTAATTATTAAATAAAACAATTAATCAAATATTTTTATGGTAATAAATTATGTTATCAGGTCTAATAGAGTTTATCAAAAGTTACAGTAAATTTAAATAATTTACATCTAATAAACTAAATATTTTTGCGTTAAAAAAAAAATCATATTTTAATGTATTTTTGAATACTTTAAATATAACTTATTGAATAAATAAAAATAATTTCCCAGTAATTACTCGCTGGATCACAATTAAAACCCTATAAAAAAGTTAAAAAATATTTTTATTTATAATTAAAAAAGTGCAAAAAACAAACAGAGTAAAATCTTCAACTCCTAAATAAAAAAATAAAGATGCTATTTCTCCAAGAGAAAGATAAATTCTTATTAACATGAAATTCAAGAATAAGTAGGAGATACTGTAAGATAGCATTATTGGAGATAACCAAAGCATAGATAGCGATGATTCAAATTATAGAACAAAAAATAGTACTCCAAAATAATCTGCAAAAAGAGGATTTCTCTCTTAAAGTAGGAGGAGCTAAAATCTATAAGATACTACTTTTGTATCTACTACGTTGGGAGCCTAATCGCCACAATCCATCTCTGGTAACGCATTTTAACGACAAGATTTTAGTTCTTTTATAGAAAAACTAAGAGAAAAAAAAGAAAAAGATGGAAGTTAAAGAAATAGTGGTTCAGCTTAACCACAAAAAAACCATTTACAATTAAGCAGATCTTCAACACTATTTAATAAGACAACAAATCTTCAAACAGATATTTCAACATTTTAAGAAACAAATAAAAGTAGGAGAGGATAGAATTTACTACAGCTAGATGCTTTATAGGGGAAAATTTTAAATACTTATGGTTCAGAGAGTACAAAAAACGAAAGAAGTAACTTTAATCTCTTGACTATGTAAGAATAAATAGCTTCTTTGAGTTTAACGCCATAAGAAAAATAAAAAAAAAGATAGAAAAGCTCTTAAAATTTATCTAAAAATCTTAAATCGTTAAAATAGGAGCTAAAGAAAACAAAATAGGATGAGCAATAAAGACAGAGTGATCTTGAAAAATTGAGAGCAAGAATGTTTAAAAATACACTCTTGGTCAAATAATAAAAACTTATCTCAGCAGCCTAACATAATACTTTTCAAGCAATAAAAAACGCTGGTTATTTGTTGGGTAGCAGTGATGTTAATATCAAAGATAAATAAGGTACATTATATTTATATTCCTATGACTTTATATTTTCTTTTAATATTAAAAATTTACCATTTTTCAAATTTTATAGGTAATACTCCTCTTTACTACACTGTGCTAAACAAGAACGAAGAGTTTGTTTAATACTTGCTTGATTTGGGTGCAAGTGTCAACGAACCATGCGAAAATGGGAATACTCCCTTACATATGGCTTTTTAGATTTAAAATGAGAAGATAATTATGGATTTTATGGAAAAAGGAGGAGATTTGAATATAATTAATCAAGATTAATAAACACCAATTGCCATGGGAAGTTTTGAACTCATTAAAAGAATGGGACTAGAAAACGCAGTAGCAAAAATAAGCAACATTGAAAATAATAATAACAAAAATAATAATCTTGAAAAAAAACATAGTGCTAGCTAATCTATTGATAATAGATACTCAAACGGAGCTTTAAAAATTGATCTTTCTCAATAATTTGCTATTGACAATAATTCTGTCTTCAAGCAAATTTATAAGAAAAAAAATAATTTCGTTTATAAAAATAAAAATTTGCAACACAAAGCTAATAACTAACTTTTTAACTAAGAAATTTTAAATGATATAGATTCTGTTGGAAAAAACTAAAATGCAGTTTACTAAATTAAGAATATTTTGAAGGAGAATCAGCATACAATAAAATCAAAAAGTGTTCAAATTTCTTCCACAAAATGAAATTCAAATATCTATCTATCATTCTTTAATTTTATACAGTTTTTTATGTTTCATAAAATTTGAATATAATTCAGATAATTTAAAAAAGGATAGTTTTTTTATATTAATTAGTAAAAAATGATAAATTTTTCCACTCTATATTTTCAAATAAAGCATATAAAGTCAAATTATAATACTACCTAAAAGCAAAAACTAAAATTCAAAGAATTACTAGAAATACTTTAAGTAATAAGCTATTTAACATTTAGAAATTTATATAATTTTAAATTCGTTTTTAAAAAATGTATGCTATTTTTCTAAATAAAGAATATTTTTAAGGAAAGTTATCATACAATAAAATCAGAAAGAGTAGAGTTGATATTTTTTCCACAAAACGGATTTATTTATTAAGCAATTAATTTGTAAATATATTTTTATCATTATAAAATGTTTACACAATTTTTTATCTTAAATGAAATTCGAATGCTAATTTAGATAATTCAAAAAATAATAGTGTTTTTATTTTTAATTAGTTAAAAAATATTTGTTTGGCATTCCAAAAACTCAATAATATTTTTAGAAAATCAAAAAATAGTTATTAAATAATCATTAAAAAATTTTTAGTAATATGAATTAATATTTATAAATTTTAAATAAAAGTATGTATGTAAAAATACTTAATGCAGAACACAAAAGCTAACTCTATAATTAAGATTCAATAAATATTAATAAGATTATATTAAGTTTTATTTTATTATCATATAAGATAAAACTTAAAGATAGGAGTGACTCTCTATTTAATATGATATGGGAAGAGCAGTTCTCAAGCTCTTATTATGATCTTATAGCATACCATTCAAAAGTGACTTTGACATTTTGATATATTACTGTAGGTTATATTTCAGTGGCTTACTTATTAATTTCAGGTAGTGAGTGGCTAGTTTATAGCTGCTAAAATTTTAAATAAATAATTTAAAAATATAAATTAAATATTTATACATTTAATTACAAATAAGTAAAATATTTATTGTTTTATCATTATAATTTTTATGATTAAATTTGTTTGTAATTGCTTAAAAAAAATGAAAAACAGAGAATTTCATGTTAATAAACAAATAGTTTTGAATTAGTTTTAAAAAATATAATTTATGTTCTTATTTTAAAATAATTGATTCAATATTTTTTTTCAAAAATATTTGGGCCACTAAATTTAGATTTTTCACTTTAATTTTTTTTAGATTTTAGCTTTCTTTGCCTTTCTATTCTTTAGAGACGCTAGTCCTCTACATTTCTAAGGATCAATCTTGGGTTATTATGAGGGAAATAGAAAAGATAGTTTTACAGTTTATCGAAATCATTAAGCGAAATAAAAGGTAACTGATATTCTTCATCAAAAAATATATGCTGAAAATAAGTTTATGAGTTTGTGGGAGATATTTGAGATGGTTGTTAATTTTATTAACTTTATATGTTTAGTAAATGCAATTAATTATTATTAGAAACTCTCCTCTTATTTAATTTTTATGATAATGGTGTATCAGCAACATTAATATTGAGGTTAGGAATTATATTCGATAGCTTTTTTTTCTATAACCTTACAAAATGATCTGCATCAAATGCAAAATTTGTGAATGTTTTACTTTTTTCTAAGCATTTTGTGCTAGTTACTTCTTCTGAAGCTAATTTATTATCAGAAACGCATTTCTCAAATTAATTTTAAGAATTTTGATCATAAAATTGACTCCTAGGTTTATTAGGTGAGTTTAACTAAATTTAGTTATTTGAAAAGGATTTATTGCTGTTTTATTCTACAAATATAAAGTTGAATGTTTGTATTTTTTCTTAGTTTTAACTTTAATTTTAATCATGATTAATATAATCTTGTTAGGAAAAACTTTAATCATTATAAGAAAAGTATTAAGAACCTTCTCCATCGTTTTAATTACTAATTTAATGAGGTAAGATTTCTTTTATTTCTTCCAATTGATTTAAAAGGTTTTAATTTTTCTGATAAATAGGATATTCGATAGTTTTTTCTATTTGTGGAAAATTATCAATAGAATTCAATTTATTTTATAGCTCTCCATTGAATGTTTCTTCTTGTTCAGATTAAGTTTTAGAGCTTTGTTTTTAATAAAAAAATTGTGTATTCTAGGAGACTCCATTAGAAGGTTCTATAGATCTTCTTCTTACTAGATTCTAGTGATAAGAAATTCTTCTTTGTCTAATAGATTGAAGTTATTCTTCTATTTTATTATCATATTGTTGATTATTCTACAATTTCTCCTTGTTATGCTAGCTTTGAATAAAGGATTCTATATTTTCTTATTTACTTTATTCATTAATTTCTATTGATTTCTATAAGTTATTTACTAAATCGTTTGCTGCCTTATTAGCATTATCATTGATAATTGTAAAAATATGTCTTGAATTCTATTTTTGCTTATCCACTCTTTCATATTTCTCTCTATCTTATGAGATTAGCTCTAATTATTTTAACCTATAAACAATTTTATTAATATTAGGTTAATATGTAATCAAAGGACATTCATCACTAGAATGAACTGATTTTTTACAAAATCTGCAAAACAATCTACACATTCCACCTTCTCTGTATACACTAAGTTTATCCTTTAACTTATAGTAGATCTCCTTTTACATTATAAAAATAAATGAGTAAAAAATCTTAATATAAAAATTAGTTTTACATAATCTTTTGGATGTTTTTTTAGAGTTTCATGAAATTCTGAATACTCTATGTATCCTAAAGATGTCACGGCTTCACTTTTATAAAAGTATTCGTTGGGTGTTTGTGTGATAAATTCTTAAAGTCCAACAGCAGCTCCTTTCTGTTTAATATAGTTTTAATAATTAATTTAATTAAAACTTAAAATTTTTATTTAAATAAGAAAAAATATTTTTGAATCCAATCTCAGAACATTTACTATTTCTCTTGATCTAATTTCAAGTCACACCTTTATTTAAGGTGTTGTATAAAAATGTTTAAATTAATATCTCAGGCTGACTAAAGTATTGGATTTTTTTTTTATAATTAAGACAAAAATAAAAATCTTTACAGTTAATTATTCGATAGTAGTGTTACTATTTGGCAACTTTTGCCAATAGGAATTTACTTCTCCGTTCAAAATAAAGTATAGTTTATCTGATATTTGCTATTTTTTTAGGATAATCAATTCTGGTCCCACTTTTAGCTCTTTCATCGTAAGAGAAAGTTCAGCAATAAATTAATCAGAAAAATTCTTAGAAAACAAGGGATGTTACTTTAAAATTTTTGAATAAAGATCGTTCATGACTTCATCTTTTAAATTTGGAGGTAAAGCACTAATCATTTCGTATCCAATTTCAGTGTTTTTCAGCTTTTCTTTATATAAATATTCAAAATATCTTCTTACTTTGTTTTTGAGCTCATTGCACAATCCTCTCTCTTCAATAAGATTATTTAACACTTCTAGATCATTTTTTATCTTATTTTTGTTTTTTTAGCTTTCGTTTATAATTTCACCTAGCAGAAAAACAATAAAATTAGCTTTTAGATTTTCTATTAAAATTTACTTATTAAGTTAAAGGAGTAACCAAAGAGACCGCATGATACAAACGCAATAAATATTACGAATAACTTCTCATCTGTTTAATTAATAATTTTATGTTTTTTGATAATTTTTAAAAAAATATGAGAATTTGATCTAATATTAAAATTATTTTTACTTTGACTAATTGGCACTATATCTCCATAGCCTAGAGTTACCATCGTAATAATACTCCAATACAATGCAGAAACATAAATCTACGAGACTGTTAGATTTGTTATTTCTGTTACTTCTTATAGCTTTGTAATCCAAGTGATGCTAGGAGCAGAGGCATTTGCCACTGTTATAAAGATGCATGCAGAAATATGAGCTAATATAAATATTTGCAAGACGATCAAAGCAGATTATGTGTAAATAAGTCTATTTCGATTATGATCAAACATGTTACAAAATTTTTTGAATAAACTAAAAAACTCTAGAGATTTAAGTAAGATAGAATATTTTAGTACACTGTAATCAGTAAAGGTAGCTCCGGTATAATATAAGGTTATAACTGTTAATTCAAATCTAAAATTATATTAATATTTTTTATAAAATCTTACATAAATAATTATTTTACATGAAATGTTTCTTTAGGGCAGTCTTAAAGATAAATTTTCTATCCTTAATAATTTATCCATTTTTAAAAATAGCCTTATTTTATAGTTTAATAAATAAAGATATTAAAACCCAAAATGTTAATTCCATAAATAAATCTTACTGTATTAAATAAAAAAAAAGTATCAATTGCAAAGATGCAAATAGGCAGTACTTACTAGTGGAAAAATAGCACATCATTATTTTTATAATCTAAATATTCTGGAAAAGAATCTCTTAGAGGCTGAATAATAATTTATGATAGTAAGTAAAAGGATAGCAATACTTCCCATATAAATATTATTATATTTTCCTAATGAATGATAGAAGTTAATTAAAAACCAATAATAATTATTGTAATTTTTACTGGAAGAAAAATGTAATTCTAATTGAGAATTGCTTTATAAATGTGATCTAAATTTTTTAAAAAGAACCATAATTATATCATTAAAATAAAAATAAAAACAAACAATCTGCACAAACTTTTTTTCGTTAAATTAAAAAAATTTTTTGGAAAATAACCAATTAAAAATCTAAAGTTATTTTTGTTCAAAAAAGTCATTAAATTAAACTTGTAAAATAAATAAGTTTCCTTATTAATTTAAATATACTATTTTAAATAAAATGATATTTTAGAGAATTATTTTCTATACCCTAATTTAAATTTATTGTTTAAATTGCTTATTAAGAATAACTAATTTAATTTTTACCTACTGTGCGAATATAAAGCTTGTGTACTAATGTTTTTTCTTTATCCTAAATGATAATATAAATAAATTTGTATAAGTTTTAGATTTTTAACAGTGTTTTTGTTTATAAATAAAGCATACCTTTTGCTTTAATTATCTCTGGTTAGTAAATTAATTGTAATCAGAAGACTTGTCGTAGATTAGCTCAAAAATACTTTGTGTTAACATATTAAGAATATAATTTGTTGTTTTAGCCTTTAACTTATTTATAAATTTTTTAATCATTAGGGCATTTCCAAAAATAGGATCTTTTGGCTTAGGCTGTGATATTTTTGAATCCCTTCTTGCATGAGTGATAGAACCACTATTAAAGCGTGATAAATACTCAGACTATTGTATGCTTTCTTTTTCTTTTGAATTGCTTATACCTATATCTTTAAATGTGATATTTAAAGTGTTTTATTTTTGCAATTTGTTGCTAGATTTTTGAATTCTTTATTAAGTAGAGTTATTGTAATCTATTAATATTTAATTACTATTTTAGTTTATGCAAGGATTTATAATATTTTGATCAACTGCATCACTTGTGGGGTAAAATGTTTTAAATGTTGTTTCATCATATTAGGTGTCTAGTTTTTTCTATTTAGATTATTGGTTTGTTAGCAGTATATTGCTTTCTTATAAAAATTGAACTTTGGTTTTTTCTTCTACTTAATTGAAACTATTATTAATTGAACCCATTTTAAAGCTTACTGCCTAGATATCACAGTCTGCAAATTGCTAATTAAATGGAACTACTCTCCTATTGTTAGAATTTTTTCCATCAGTGCTGTTTATAGGAGAGCTACTAGATTTTTACAAATCCAACATTTTCCAATAAATCAATAAATAATAAATTTATTTATTTACTTTACTTTTGAATTCTACTTTTTTAATTAAATTTATTGTTTTTTTCTTTTCATATAAATTAGTAAAGACTTTATTATTATTCTTTTTTATTTACATATTGAACTAATATCATTTCATAAAATTTTAAAATGCAAGTCAGCTAATAACTTTAAAATTGAGATTAAAATTAAAATCTACTTAAATGCATTCAATTTTTTTAATAATAAATAAGCTAGAAGTTGTAAATAATATTTTAGGTAATTCTTTCTAACAATAAATAATAACTCATTGTGAAATTTATGATATAAACTCGCATGAAAAGCTTTTGATAAAAATTATAAACAATATAAAGTGGATGAAAGATAAATAATATATATATAATTAATTATTAGAGTGAATATTTGAGTTAGTAAATAAGTAACTAACTATATACCTACATGCATATATGTTTATCATCTAGGAGTTAATTAATTTGCTGATAAAAAACTACAAACAGAATCATTTATTTAAATTAATAGAAATGTCCCTGATTTATTCATTTTTTCTATTTTAAAAAGATTAATATTTTTATTAATTTTTAATAAATTTATTATTTACTTTAATCTTTTTAAGTAGAGATATTAATTTTTAAAAGCATGTTTCAACTAATTCAAGAATGCAATCACGAAGTGATTTTTAGCTTCATAAACTTGCGTTTCATCAAGCAAGAGCTTAGGATCAAAATCTGTCTTCTTTTATAAAATAAAGAAAGCCTTTCTAATATTTACTAAGCAGCTAGCTGATGTCTTAGGATTATTAATTAAGCCAGGTATTCTTGTTTAATCAAGTTTTTCTATGATTTTACATATTACCAACCTAAAATTAATTAAATAATGATACTTAAAATATTAATCCATTAAATTGTATTATTAATAAATGCATCAAGTACCACTTTATAAAAATTACTGATGATTAAATATTTCATTAATTTTTATTATATTTTAATTTTAAATATTAAATTTTTACCCATCTTTAAAAGATTGTACTATTTGCGAATTTAGATCTAAAGATTTTGAAATATCCTATAAACCAATCTCATTTAGCCAATTCAATATATTCAATGATGAAGGAGAGTGATTCTCTGACTCTTCTTTTAATAATAGGGAAAAATTGAAATATTTTATAAATAATTCAAATTTTATTTTTAGAGTAAATTAATTTCAGTAAATTACATTGTAAATTCTATTTGTTGAATGAAATATTAGAGTGAGATATAGGTTACTGCTATTGGTATTATATGTTATTTATAGAGGTGTTATTGTGTTCTTCAAGGATTTGCTTTTATTTTTACTAAAAATTATCAAGAAGTCCTTTTGGCTTTTGGTGTGGCTAATTTAATTCTTTTTAAACAATTTATTGAATTTAAGAATTTAAGTTAGAATTTTGTATATTTTAGGCATTTTCTTATATGAGTTAATAGGCTCTATTTATAAACTAATTTTATGGGAACTTTTAATTAAAGCTATCACTGGAAAAGTTGCTTTCTTCGAAGCTCTCTTTAAACAAACTATAAGGCTTTTAGTTATTTAGCTTGTTTAATAGATTTTACTAAAAGTTATTTTCATTGTTAATTTAGATCCTTTCTTCTCCAATATTTAAAGCATCTTCGCAAAATGTTACAGATTCTCCTGCTGTTTTTTTATTTCTTAAACTACTATTATTGCTACACATATTCCTATCACTTTAAATTGAAGTAGTAGCAGGATAGTGATTTTCTTTATTAAAAGAAAACCCTAAGTATGGTCCCTCTTCAAAATATTGATCACCTTTTCTTGCTGGAAGTCCATCACTGTATCTTCTCAAATCTTAAAGTAATTTAAATATAAATATCAAATTTAAAATATAAATTTTTAATTAAAAAAATCTATTTTATATTGTAAATAATTAAAAATGTTACATTTGATAGACATTTTTTTTAATTTTATAAATAAAAATTTACCTTCTAACAAACCAAGAATAACTGATTAATTTTGCTATAAAATTAAATTCTCCTTCCATAAAAATTTCTAACCCATATTTTTCATATTCCTCAAGGGTACGAGTGCTTTTTGGATATTTGCTAAACAGTTATGATCTGATGTTGGCTGTTAATGACTCGGAGATATTTATCTATTTAATATCTATGACACAAGAGAACAAAGCAACACACCATTTCTAATCGAATTATAAATTGGCTAGAAGCTTGCAAATAGTTTACTGCATTTTTAATTAATCCACTTTATCAAACTAGCTTCTAATTTATGTATTTAATCTGCTGAATAGGGAAGATGAATATCTTAAGTTATATCAATCTGTTCACCTTTATATTAGTTTAGCTCATCTTCATTTTTCTTTCTGTTAACTGAAACGGGACTGTACTAATCAGCTCCACCAAAGAGGGATTTGCTATATTCATCATTATTTTCACTGTTTTTATTTTTAATATTTTCATTAATTTATCCATTGCTGATTGGATAAACTTCATTTTTAGCACTTGAGATAACTTATGTGAGAGGATCAGCTTATCTTATATTTTCTTGGTTTTTCATTAAATTGTAGAGCAAACCCCATATTGCATCGTGCTCGCCTTTCAAAATTTCTTCCGTCTTAAATAATAAATAGAAAGGAATGTTTATACTCTCTTAAATAGATCTCAAAGGTTGTAAAGCAGACTCTATGTTAAAACGGCACTCCTCAATATTTTTAGGTTTGGCGAAATATCTTTCAACTCTCTGATTCAACTTTTCTACTAGTTTGCATAGCAAAGTGCCATTTCTTAACGGATCTTCAAAGAGATGTTTATCTTTCTTGACTATATACTAATTGAAACCAAGCTTATTTAAGAATTAATTAGTTTGAATCTCCATTTCAAGAGTAATTGCAATCACTTTTGGAGTATTTTGATTAAATCCAAATCCATTTATTCCTTTGGAGGGAGTCCTATTCGTGCATGGACTAAATGCAGCTTGAAAAGAGTTGTTATTTTAATTTAGTTTACTTTGGCTATTAAATTTCAAGAAGGAATTATTGTTATTGTTTTAATGTGAGTAGTTCACACTGTTGTGATTGAATGTGTGAACAGTATTAATTCTTTGTCTTGAAACTGAAGGGCTCTGTGATTGATTGATTATAAAATCTCTAGAAGTTCTTCTACTCAGGCATCTTCTTGTCGGAGTATTAAATTAAAGCACAGCCTATACAAATATTGATTTATTTATTAAAAATTAGTATTTGAATTTGTAATAGAATTATTAAAAAAATAAGCTAAATGAAATTTCAATCAAAAAAGTGATTGATATTATTTTGGCAATAATTAAATTATATTACATTTGTTTATCTTTGAGTGTGTATGTCTTTGTAGTTACTTAATTTCTTATAAGAGGAATTATTGGCATTCAGATTCGTCAGTGATTTTCTCTGGCTTGTGTAGGATTAATTAAGATTGCTGCTGGTATTTTATCTAGTAAGAACAACTTTTTAGCTTAAATTATCATAATTCATATTCTAAATGCTCTTTGGAGAAGGTATAGGACTATGCTAGCTGTTGCCGTTTCTTTGCTATTTGTATTTGGGAGTAAAGATATTCTATTAATTCTAATTAATGCTTCCTCCGTTTATATTCATATTTTTCGAGCTTCCTTATGTCTTCAAAACTGGATTCTGGTATTCATTTTACCTTGGATCATTCATTCCATTTACTTTCTTACTGAATAAAGAACCTGTTTCAGAATCATTAGGAAGGGTTTTAATAATCCTAGCACTGCAGCTACTAGGGTTATTATTTGGGTTAAATACACTATTTTAATCCTCATTAATATACTAGCTTTACTTATTTCCTGACTTAACATTACTATTATTAAATAGCATTTGGTTATAGTTATCTTAATAATTATTTATTTTTTCTTGCTATGTTGATTAGGAAGTACCATCTTTTTATGAGTTGAGTTTCTAATTTTTTAGAGCATAAGATTCTGATCTTTTATCATAAGGTGATTGCTTGCTGTGGAAGAGATGCCATATATCATCTAAAAGTCCCCAAAATACGTCACTATTACCTTCCATCAGATAGTCTTCAGAATTGAATAAATATCTAGGATTCATTTTCTCGAACTTTCTCAAATAATAGAATAACTTAGTATAATTGGCTCTTATTTATGACATATTTTTTGTATTTCTATTTATACCGGTTATAGTATCACCTTTACCTTATATACGATTGATAATGTCCAAAAATATAACACCATTCTTACATACCTTAGGTAATTTTTCTTTAATATCTTTGATATCTTTCTTGATCAAGCATATATCGTAAAGCCATTTAAGGGATCTTTCTTTTTGTTGATCGTTGCATTCAAATATTTGCAACTATTTTTATTTGTCTCTGTTCTATTGCTCGTTTTAATTATTATTATTGCTACATGAAAGTATTTCAGAATTAGCTGCTGATTCACTGTTGTTAGAAGTTGATTATTGGTGTGAATAAGAACGCATTCTGCTATTAGCATTACTATTATTGCTACTAGACGATACATATTAATTACCTCCTAAACTCCCTTATTATTTTTTATGATTTTGTTGCTATTGCACAGGCAGAGTAGGACATTATGAAGGCTCCACAAGACTTTAATTAGATCTATTTTTAGATAATTGTTAGCTGCTATTTTCATATCGATTTGATGTTTATTCTTGCATTTTATTACTCTAGTATGAAAGTCTAGAGCTTGCTGAATTAGGTATGTTTTTATTAATATTTTATTAATTTGAATTAAGCATATTTGGTTATTATAAAACTTATTATTTAGCTTTATTACTCATTTTATTGCTTCCTTATGAGTATCCTTATTCTTCTTTTATACTTAAATCTAATTATTCGATTTCTCTTTTTAATTGCTCTTTAGATTGAGAATTCATTATTCCGCCTTGAGCTCCAAAAGAACCATTCAAATAGCCTGATGATTAATTTACTGAAAAGTTAGCGCTAATTTTTTAAACTTCTTTTTTTTAGCTTAATATCTTACTTTTATCAATTGTTTCTGCATTATAACACTTTTGGGCAGAACTGCTTTGAGCACTTTAAATACTTGTGTTGACTGTTTAGTTTGATTATAAATTGAAGGAGTTTGAGTGTTAATGATGATTTTAGCTTGGCTTTACAGATTTCACAGGTTTAGAAGAATTAGGTTAAGGAGGTAACTATAGATTTGATTATCTTTAATTATTTTCTTGTTGCTCATAACCTTTCTTGCTTTAACTAGATTAATTGTTTTTACTCGACTCTTCATTTGGATTTGTTTTGAAGCTACTATTATTTACTTTGTTGTTCTTTGTATCATTCAGGTAATGAGAAACTTTCATCACATTTTTTGATGAATCAAAAGAATTTGCTAAGTCTTATTACTAAAGTGGCTAAGATTACTTTTCTATCTTGCCTTTTATTGCTGATGATTAAGCAGAAGAACTCTAAGAAAAAGGAAAATAATTGTTTGTCATTTTTTTGCTATCTCCAAGCTAATCAGATTCATTTTATTTCTAAAAAGAAGCATCAGAATCAAATTAAACTACTTTTTGAGCTACGAATGCATTTTATTGTTTTTATTTAACAGAACCTGTTTGATATGGCGAAGATGGGCGTAGTACTTAATAACTGTTTTCTAAGGATTGTTTGAAAGTACTCTGCTTATTAAATTACTCATCATTAAAACTCTCAAAATGATTATTTTCTGGAATAAAGTTTAAGTCTGAAGCATAAAAGAGTTCAGGTTCGCTGCTTCTAGAAGAGAAATGCCTATTATTAAGTTCATCTTAATCAGTTTATTAAACTTTTTAATTCGATTGCTAGCTTGAATTATGAGACTACTCGATTAGGCTCTTACCAAATCCAATTTACTAATGAGGCTAAAATGTCATTAAAATAGGATTCTGCTCCAAAATTTAATCATCATCTTCACTATTAAATTTTCTATTTTATTGCTGTTTTGACATAGGAGGTCTCTTGATACCGTTTTTTTGCTAGTTTTATTAAAATGTTCCATTAATTCTCATCTGCATAAGTTTTTTCTATAAAAACAACCATTCACAAAAAGTTTGAATAGACTCTTATTCCTGTAAATTTATAAAAAAAATTAAGATATTTAGTATTTATTTTATTTGAAAATTTTGAAATTTAGAATATGTTTTTGAGCAATAAAATAATCTTGTAAATGACTTCATATAAATGAGCAGGAGTAATCCCTTATAAATGAGTAGGAAACTGCACGCCATTTTTGTTGCATTAGCATTTGATTTCGCAAATAATATTATTCAAGTTAGCAATACAGTTATTAGGGTTTACTAAATTATGATAATTTAATTCCTAAAGTATTTGACTCTACTAATATATTTCTGAGACTATCTCTCCTAATACAATACCTAATAAGTTATAAAAATAATTAACCGAATTATTCAAACTTAATTTTCTCATATAAAATAATTTCCATGTATTCTTCTTTGTTTTATATTGAGCATGATTTAATATTATGCTAAATACAATTTTTTATTTTCAAATATACTATGAGTTTATATGATAATCAAAAACTAACTTACCACTTCTCAGATCTAAAAAGGATTATACTTATTTGCAATTTTATTTGTTCAAGCTTTTTATCCAATTTAAAAGCTACTAAGAGGACGTTGTTACCTATTTATTTTTGAAAAGTGCATTAAAACTAAAGTTAAAGCTCATTATTTGTTAATGAATGAAATAGTTGATTAATTCGTCAAATCAACCATCTCAATTCATAAAGTGTATTAAAAATTTACATTATTTTTCATAGCTATCTATCTATTTAAATCAATAATTATTTATCAAACCTCAACTATTTTACTTCCTAGAAAACTTGCTAAAATGGTATGTATGTACACTGCTTATGATTTTGTAAATAAGTAAGTAGCTAATATTATTTGATTGTTTGTTATAGTTTATATTTGAAATCAATTTATTAAATATATTAATTACCTTATAATTATCTTTTGATTTCAGATATTTTTTGATTGGCTGTTTATTTAATTACTTCTTGTTTGTAATGAATATGTATTTATATATATTAATTTGATTTGCTTCCTAATTGAATGAATAACTTGATAAATTGTTTGTTTTCCTTTTTGTTTGTTAAAATTCTTTTTAAATTCAAAAATATTAACAAATCAAACAGTATACTACAATTTAATTAATTTGACTAACTCTTTTAGTAAATAATGCAAACAAAGTATTATATCAGTCTAACAAATTTGTATTCATTTCTTTTTTGAAATCAATTCATTCTTAGCATACACAAGTAAACACAAAATCATTTACATAAACTTTTTGATATTTATTAATTAATTATTTTTTAAAATATAATTTAAAACATTTTTTAAAAGCTCAATATTCTTTAGGTGGGTCTCTTGAATAAAACTATTAGGTTGATAATTGAAAAAATAATTTAATTTATTTCTATCTTTATTTGTTAAATTTTAAATAAAAAATAAAATATTTTACCATTAACTATTTCTTTTAATCTATAAAGCACATAATATTTCCTTTTTATAAAATTAATCATTATAATATTAAAATTTTGTTTTGAATAAATACCTAGAGGATGATAATCTATATCAACAATTTTATCATCAGAAAATTATTAATCTATAGGACTTTGTTCACTAATTTTTAAATTTAATCACTTTATTTAAGTATTTTCGATTTATATAATTTACCCTGTTTAAAAGTGCAGAACGTTTCCACTATTATCTCCACTCACAAATATATGTGACTATATTGGATGCCACTTCAAACAAGTTATTTCTCCATCACTGCAAAAAGTATTGACTGGCTACGATAAGTTTCTTATGTCAAATAGTTTTATAGCTCTGTCTTTACCTCTTTTATTTTAGAAAAATTAAATTAGATACTTAATAATAACTTAAAAATAGCTTATAGTTACCCTGTCAAAAAATTTTATCCATTAGGATGCCATTTTCCCACTGTTACTGGCTAGTTGTGAGCACTCCTAGATTTTTATTTTACGATTAGTTATTTTTGAGAAATAAAATTATTTAGAAAAATACAATTCAGCTATATTTTATGTGTCTTTAGGATCCCATAGTCTAACCTTTGAATCATCGGTGCTGATAATGAGGGCCTTTTGTGGATTCCATTCACATGAGGTAATTTCCTTTGTTTAATCTAATTAAAATTGTAAATATATTAATTCATAAGTTTAATTTGAAGCCATACTTTCTAATTTTAGTTCCTCTTCTTCTTTCTGAATATCCAAAATAGTAATATGCTTTCCTCCTGCTATTGCTAGTTTTATATCTGTTGGGGATGGTCTACATATAGAAATAAATTATTTAAATTACTGTATTTAAACATTAATATTATAATTACGATATGTCTACTAAATCTTGTACTTTAGTAGAAATACGCTTTTACTCATCTGATTTGTCATCCATGCCTTTTTTATCCTCCATTTAATTTTTTAGATTATTCAAGATATAATCTAGAAAATAAATATCTCCAACTTTATCTCCTACAACTATATGCTTTCCATTATTTAATAGCTTCATACTACCTAAACCTTGTATCTAATTGATATTAACATAAATATTTTTGTATGCTTAAAATATTAAGTATTTTTGTAATAGAATTTTATATTCTAACAAGTATTATTTATTTACATCTTTAAAGAACCTTTAACGTTGCTAGGGCTTGTAAAAATTAATTATGTTAATATCTCCTTTTAGTTGATGATTGCTTGTGTTTGTAGTCTTTGCCTTAGTATATCCTACAGCTAAGCTCTTTCCATTATTCAACCACTATTATAAGCAATAATTAGAAAAGTGTAAGCAAAATTTAACATTTTACCATGAGACAAAGAGGCTAAAGAACATTGCTTTTCTTTTCCAACTTAACTTTAAGATTTTAATTGCAGATCAAGGTCTACTCTTTATCAAAACTTAGCTTAAATCCATTTTCTTTCTAAAGATTATTATTTTATTAATTTTATAATTTAGAAGGAGAGTGAAAAATAAGTTGAATTTACATCTTAAATCATACTTTAGTGATATTGCTGAATTGTACAATATTCATCAATCGAATTGTTTTTTTGCTTTTAATTTTTAATTGATTTGAAATAACATATTTTACCAATAAATTTAACATTAACATAACAAATTAGATAATGAATTAATGAATAATTGTACGTACCATTAAATATGAAATTATATTCTTATTCACAGAATTTTAAAAAGTTCTAACCAAGGACTCCCAACCTTTATTTTCTTTATGAAAATAATCATTTTCTGCGTTTGTTACTTTTTTGATTGCCATTTTAATTATAAAACTCTTTAAAAAATATTTTTTAGCTTGAAAAATTGTAAACAATATTGATAAATTCTTGTACAAATATTAATAATCAATATTTATTTTAACAAATATAATATCTTAATTTTGCAAATACATATGAATCTGTTTTAAAAAAATCATTTTAATTAGTATAATTCTTTAATTTAAAGATAGAAGCAAGCATCTATCTATTCATTAATTTTAAACATAATATTTTCCAAAATCATTTTCTATTTTTTTTATTTAACTATTCAATTTTTTAAAGTAATTTTAATTTAATTACAATTTCAATTCAGACCACAAAAAATATTAATGCAAAATCTATTATAATTCTATTAAAATATCTAAAGTTAATAAATATTTCAAACTACTTTTACAATTCTGATCCAAATAAAAATAAGTATTTCATCTCATTATTAAAATTTTAAATCAATATGTCTATTAATTTCTCTTGATTTTTAATTTACTTTTAAAATATTGAACTCATGTTTTTTTACTTTTAATTTAAATTTTTTTATTTTATATTCAAATATTTTTATAAATATTTTTTAAATAAATTAAATCTTAAAAATAAAATAGATGTCAACAATTTTTCAATTTTAATCAGATTATAAAACGAAACTCTAATACAACAATAAAAATAAACTATAAAATACTTTAAATTAAGTTAATCTTTTATCAAATTTCCTCTTCTTATTTTAAATTTTATTCTTCTGCTAAACTTTATTAATTATTATTAAATAGGATAAACTTGTCACCTTACTAACAGATGGGTATATCCAAACTGAATTATCTTATCTTGCTAATCTTGGGAACTTTACTTTCATTTGAGTTGTTAACATCTTATAAAAATTTAGGATTGCTTTTCAGATACTTATCAGTAAAACCTGGTATAATACTATTTTAATTCATTTTCCTTTTACTACTATCCACTTTTTTATTTTAACTGTGAGCTTCTGTCTTGTTAGATTATTACTCCTCATCTTCTTATTCAAATTCATTTCCAAATTCTTCTGAACTTAACTTGTTCTACTGTAAATCTTTCTTCAAAAATTTAGCCAAAGGTAGGGATGATGGAGGGGCACTTATTTAATTATAAGCTATCTTACTGTTACTACAACTACCACTATTATCAAGATTATGTACATGATAAGAAATATCTGACTCGTAGTTTTAATCATCTTTTTTTGCTTTCTTCTATAATTCCTAATTAAATATATTATTTTAAAATTATTCATTTTACTTTTTTTAATTTACCATTTTTTAATTTATTTTTGAAAATTCAGATTGATTTTCTGAAAAATCACATTCATCTTCTTACTATTGTGTTCTTTTTTTAAAAGTGTTCTTTTAATCGTTTATCTCTTTGTTAGTTTCTTATTTCTAATTAATGTCTTTAATGCAATTTCTATTGTATTTTACTTTAGCTGTAATGATAGATGTACCTTCTAAGTCTGAGCAGCTACTGAACTTACATACTTAGTTTTGTGATGCAAAATTTTTGCTACTTTATATTTATTCTGAACTCTAATTAAAAATAATCAAATTGTTTATTTATTAACTACTTTCTATAGTGTTAGGGTCAGCATCACCTTTACATGTTTAAAGTCTCGATAAATTATTTGAAGAATCATCTTCGATACATAATTTTGAATTGAATGGTTAAGGGACTCTTCTTGTATTATGAACAGGAGTTTCACAAGTATTTATGCTACGATTTGTACCAGCTTGGAAAGTCATAGTTTTGAAATTAGAAGGAATATTTATAGGCGTTTACTTTGGTGTTTCAGGTATAATAGAATTATTTTAACTAATTTTATTTGTATGTTTACATTTAGTATTATCAGATGATATTTCATAACTCTCATTAGATTCTTCATTTTATATTATATTATTCTCGTGATAATTCTTGATTTCTTCTATTCTTTTTAAAATCTATTGATTTTAGTCTTAAAAGGTTTTAATCAGGCCCACAAATTTATTTTAATCTTCAAAAGTTTAAAATTGGTACTTTTAATTACATGAAATATTCTATTCCCTTATTATCTTTTTAATGCACATTGGAGAATTCTCACTAAGGATGGATTTTCTTTATGTTAATTGATTTTTGTTAGTTTTTACCTGACTTGATATTTTATTTTCCAAAACATAACAATTATAAAATTTATCTCTAAATTATCTGTTGATTTCTAAATATTTTTGTTTTGCTCTATTCAAAAATGTATGGTCTTATTTCCTTTTTTCATCTAAAAATTTACTTATTTTCAATATATACTTTTATTTCTTCTCTTTTTATTATTATTTGTACTTTAGAGTTTCTTTAGATTCCATGTTATTGATTTAATTCCTAGTGTTATTTACATTTAATTCAATTTAAACTATGCAAGTGTTGACATCCTTTTTTTATTCATTGCTTTTCTCAGTTTATTCTTAGAATTCATTAAGTGCATTAACTGCTTAATTGACATTCATTTATTATTCTTTACTTTGTTCAATATTTATATTTCCATATGGTTAAATAGGAATTTAAACATCTTGATAGTCTATTTGTTTAAGATTTATTTTTTGTAACGATTTTTTGCTCCTAATTTTAGATATGATTTCTTAAGAAGGAGGAAGATGATATTCAAAATAATATTTTATGACAAAAATACTCTTAATCTTTATCTTTCTCTCTTTTAGTTCTCTAAGATTTTTATCGAATGATTATTGCTACTCCTTGGAGAATTCTTACATATTCTATATAAAAGAAGTTATGAAAGATAGGAAAACGACTGAAATATTTGAAACCACTATGATCAAAGTTCTGCCAGCATAGGTTTAAGGAGCGATATCTCCATAGCCAATTGTCGTTATACTGACAATAATGTTCCAGATACTATCCCAGAGTGTATTAAAATTCTCTATAACATAGTATATATAGGAAGATAGAATAATCAGCAGTATCAAGTATATAGTGACAAATTTAAAAGGATTTAGATTTAAGTATATTCTTGTATACTCAGTGTATTAATGAGTGAGTTCTACTTAATAGTAAGAAATCAAAGCATCTATGATAAATATTCCTCTTAAAAATTACAAAAGAAGCAAGTTTCTTAAAGTTTCTTAGTCCTTAACAGCCATAGTAATTAAAGGAAGTAAATTTATTAAATATTAAATCCATTAGTAATTTAATTAGCGAAGCATTTAACACCAGTTGGCTTTTTTTAATACAGTCATCTCATCATTTTAGCTTTTTTTTTACTATGATTTGCCTTTTTTTTTACTTTTTGCAGAAGAGTAAGTTGAGCTTTTAATGGACTTCCTTCTTGATTTCATTTACTTTTAACTTCTATTTTATGCATTTTAATCTTCTTATTCCTTTACTATGACATTTAAATCATTTTCTTGGTTACTTTAAGATTTTTTTTGTTGATGCTTTTATTACATTAAGCTAATAAAATCATTGTCTGTCAGAGCTGTTGATTTTCTTTAAAGCAATTAAGTTATTCTCTTTTCGTATTTCATGGTTTACTCATTTTTGAGGTTTAACTTGATTGTCTATTATATGATATTTGAGTTTTCGTGCATATTTTTTGGACTTTATTGCTAAGAACTTCCTCTACTTTATTTTAATCTTTAATTATCTGAAATTCCCATTATTGATGCTACTCTTCTGTTATTTTAAAAAGAGGTGTTCTATTAAATTGTTGAACTAAATTGCTTATTAAGAGAGTGGCTTTGATTTTTATTTAAAGAATTATCTTAGTTGTTTTGAAAATCTTCTACGTGATTTATATTCAAGTTAGACTCTCTCTTTAGTTATTATATTTAGCAAATTTCATTTAATTCTATCTTTTTTTGGTTATCAGAAAGCGCTTTTATGTTATTTGACAATTTGCTTTAATTCAAAGATGAATTCTTTGAAATCTTTCGATTTATGGTTTTTTTTGGAGATAACTTTTGATTCTCTTTCTTCCTAGGAGATTTAGATTGAGTGACCCTTTATTTTTAGAGCTTCTTAATTTGTTAGATAGTAAATTTATCCAAATGAATGTCCATTAGCAACCACTAAGATATGCATCCAAGAACGAAGCCAAACGTAGCGTATATATATTCCCCGTTCTTGGCATAAAAACAGTTAAACAATATTATAGATGTCTAAAACAAGCCATTAATTATTTGCCTCAAGCGCAAACCTTTATTTGAACTCTTTACAATTTTTTTAGGATCGACAACGTCTTCATCAAAGTTTTCACATTTTTAAAAGCTGATCCTATTGAATTTAGGTCTAGACTTGCCTTCAGAGAGTTGAGAAATCTTCTATCTCATAACATTATCAGGACTACTAGAATTACCTGCAATAATTGTTTGCAAAGTAGACACGTCATTTTCTGTTTGCTCTTGTTTTTGCTTTAATTGAGGAGAGCCCTCTTAAAATATTAATTCAATTTATTTCATTGTTTTTTGTTTGTAGAATTAATTTTTTGATTTATTAAATTAATTTATTTTGATAGAAAAAAATTTGATTATTTAAAAAGAATACCCATACAAATCAAATGCAGTGTATCTTTAAAGTATCTTAAACAGCTATAATTTTTTTAATAATTAAGTTTATGTAATTTAAAAGATACTTCTAAAATTAGAATTGATTGGTTGTTTTTAAGACTCATAAATTAAATAGCATCAGCGTATTTCATCAAAAAAATATATTTTCTAATCTCTTAATTATAAATTAAATAAAATAGAATTGTAAACATATCTGATAAAGCTAATATATATAATTTGATAATTTAAAAAACAATAATCTATTAATACATTATCTGATATATATATATATATTTTTTAAATGAGACAAATTTTAGAAGACATTAAAAGACTAATATTTAATTTATGAGATAAACATATTTTTCATTTATAATTTTTATTTTTAAATGTGTTAAGACGAACACTATTTATTTATTGTAAATATAATCTGATAAAAGTAATATATTTAATTTGATATCTAATTTAAAAAACAACAATCTATTAATAGTATATCTGATCTATTTTTTATAATCTAATTCTACTTTAAAATACTAATGCTTAATTTAAGAGATAAAAATATTTTTCATTTTTATTTTTAATTGTGTTGAGGGCTGAATGCTATTTATTTAATACAAAATAATTAGATTTTATTTTTAAAATTTACTTCTAAACTTTTCAAGATAAAATTATTTACTTTAAATTTTTAATATTTTAGATAGTTTATGAAATATGAACAAAGATGAAAATAATTTAGTTCAGAATTATTGTAGCATAAATAAATCCTTTTTATAATTTGTTTTTTGTTTGGAAGAAATTTGGAATATAAAGAGTTATTTTGATTTATTTATTATATTTTTGATATAATTATTTAATTAATATATAGAATGAGTTTTATTTAAATATTATTTCATAAAATTAATAAATTTATAATTTATATTTATTTGTTTAATCATTTTCCCTTCATTAATTTATTTTATTTATTTATTTGTAATTTATTGATTATTTTTAAGAATAAGAACTTTTCAGTTAATTAATATTTATATTGCATTTTTCCTTTTCTTATATTATTATAATAATGTTTTTATTTATTTACATTATAATTTTCAATTTTTATTTGTTAGTTAATTAATCTATTTTCTTTTTGTTTGTGGTTGTATTTTTTTCATTTTTTCAATTCAAGGCTGATTTGTTATTGTGTTATTTTAAGCAGGCAATCTAAGCTTATTTATTTACCACTCATATGTGTCTGAAGAGAAGGTTGAAATAAATCTGTGCTTAATGTTTTTAAAAATTCCTAGAGAAAATGGACTTCCGAATTTCCTAGGCAAATCTTTTAAATATGTTATTTTTTCCCAAGAATAAAATTCCCCTGTTTTAAAAATATAAGATTTTGATAAACTCCAATTGAAATTATAAAATTTACATGTAGTTAAATTGAATAAGATATAGTAGGTATGCTGCGCCACTAAAAGTATTGTCATGCCAAATATATAAACTAAAAAACTAGTAGAAAGTATACTAATTACAGCTAAAGCAATATCTTATTTAACTTTCCAATCAACTTTTTCTACTAAAAACTAAATAAGCTATTTATTTTTAAATATATGTTGATTAATAATAATTTTTTTAATTTTTAATTTTTATTTTAAAGATTATTAGAAATAAATTTACCTCTATGATGGTCAAGACACTAACAATATTTTAAGAGATTATGAAGAAGAAGAAAAACAAATGGTTTCTCTAAGCAATGCAAACTCCTATCCATGGGCAGTGGTGGTCATAGGTAGATATACATCTATTGCATATAAGGCAATGCTTAGAGCGAGTAGGTTAGTTTATAAAACAATACTTACAATACCTCTTTTCAAAAAAGTAAGGAGCTGTGTAGTTAGTTATTGTTACGTTTTCATTATTGTTATTGTTGTTATTTATATTGTTGCTGTTATTGTTGTTGATTGAAATTGTATTTTTAAGATTTGGGTTATTTGGAATCTAACTGGTGTTTCCTTGAGTAGTAATAGCTATGTTTGGTGCAGTATTCATTGTATTTCTCACACCAGTTGATAGTTTGTGAAAATAATTTGTGTTACTGCTGTTTCTTTTTTTGCTGGAAATATGATTTGGGGTAAATGATTCAGGATGAGTGATTATTGCATTTATATTTTATAAATCTTTTTGCATATTTACATTATTCTGATTATTGTTGCTATTAGAAGAGGGTGTTAGAGGGTTTGGATACTACGTATTTGCTTAGTTAAAAGATTCGTTTGATAAATTTGTTTGATTATTTTTGAAGAAACTCATTCCTGCAGTGTTTTAGATTGTTATGTTTGATTTTACTGAAGGTGAATAAAGACCCATCTGTACATTTATATTGTTCAAATTACTCAATTAGCTTGGATATTAGGATAACTTTTATTGCTGAATAGACGAACCTTCTTTTGTACTTCCAATTACATGAGAGTAATACTAGCCTGACTATAATTAAGCAGCTTAAATATTTGAAATTTATACATTCGAACCTTGAGGAGCAAATGCTACACTTTTACTGATTAGATTTGAGTGATTTTATTTTAATATGGGTTATTAAGAAGGGAAATTATTTCTTGATTCTTTTTTCTACAAATGACAGATGTTAGAAGCACTACCAACTTCAGTTTCTATGTTGTTTTATTTATCTATTATATTTGATTAAGTTTAAGTTTTTAATTAGAGCTTTGTTTGCACACTACCTTCAATTTATTCATTAGAGAATATTTGTAATTCTTCTCTAGAAAAAATACCATTGTGAGATCCTTATTCAATGAAGCTTTTTTATTTTTAAGGAGAAGAATTAAACTTTACATTTTCTAAAGACACTTCATCATTATAATTATTTTATTATTAATTATTTTAGATAGCGCTAAAAGCTTATTAAACGTTTTAGCTAGTGTTGCTAGCTAATTTTAAAGACCCGGTTTTGTCTTTGGATTAGCAGTTTATTTGGTGAGAAGTTTGTTTTTATTGATTAGAGGTAATGAAGTTATTTTAATTAGAGTTTATACTTGATTAACTATATTTAGCAACTGTATTTGAGCATTTTTTAGCTAGGTAATGAAAATCTTTGTTTTACAATCCAATCATAGATGCCCTTTATTATGGAGATATTTAATTAGGTGACGTTTCTGTAAAACAGGTTTTAGTAGTATTAGTATTCTGCAAGTTATTAGAAATTTTGTTATCTGTTAAAGTCAAATTTACATTTGTGTTAGTGCTTAAAGGTTGTAATAATTAGTTGGTAAATGATAGGCTATCTGGTATTTTATGACGTTCATCATTTTATTCTTATCCTAATTCATTAAAATGAGTATTCAAATTATTTAAGCTTTCCTTACCTGTGCTAGCTTTAATTACATTTTCTTACTACTCTGTATTTTGATTAACTTAATTATTTTACAAATTCATTAAGGATAAATTTTTAAGGTAGACCATTTATAATTGATCAGTTTCTTCTAGTGCTTCTTTTTTCTAAGCATCTGCTTCATTTTGATGATTGGGTTACTAAAAAGTTTGTTGATGATCAAAATAATTATCAATATTTTGATTTATAATTTAATCTGCATTCATGCTATTGTTGATCGTTAGACTATTTTATTTAAGCTTTTAATGGCTTTAAAAATATTAAAAGGTCTTTCCTTTTTTATAAGAAGCTGTACTTGAACTACGAGCTTGTGGTTCAAATGTATTTTCTATGAAATAACTATTCTTAGAAGAAGAAGCACCTATTGTGTGCTGCTATTTATTTTGAGCTTAATTTATATCTTGATTTTAATACGATTTACTCTTCTTCTTTAACTCAGGGCTATTCAGCAACTAAGTGATATTTTTATTATCTTCATCCATGGTAGTTTCATTATTGAAAATATTTTTAAAAGTAGTGTTACTGTTGTTTTAAATGACTCCCTTTTTTATTATTCCAAGATTACCAACAAACTCTGAAAATGATGGGTCCCTCTAAGAATTGTTGAGGATACCTTTACCCTTTTATTGAGAGTTAAAATAATTACTGTTTTTTCGAGAATGATTGTACGAATTCAGGAGTTTGTTTGAAGACAAAGCAGAGTAGATAAACTCATGTTCAAAGTTAGCATCAAAATTTGAATTATTGATAGAATTTGGACACTCATTCCTAAAAAGGGCTTTTCCTTAAAAATCTTATCTTAACTTGAAATCTCTATAGGAAGTTTCATCGTCAATACAGTCCTCTTGCTGCTATATGACATTATGTTGATCAGGAGTATTGAAACAAAGCTTCTTCTAAATAAGATTTTAAAAATTATATTATTGCTATTATTACTGTTGTAATTCTTGTTCTTGTTATATTTCAAAATACTGTATAGGAGAAAGCAAATCTTATTCTTTGATACCTTCACTGCTATAATTTTAGTGGAAAAATTTAATCGCTTCATGATAATTAGGTGACTGAGAGATTCTTTAAGGAGATACTTTTTCTCTTTCCTTAAAATAAACACCACCTTGGTGCTAAAATTCTAAAACGTTTTATACATTTTTTTAAATGCTTTTTTATTTTTAACAATTTTATTAAGTGGGACTTTGATGAGATTCACTTTAAATAGATGTAAAGCAGCTTGAATTGTTCTCTCTCCCACTACTTATGATATTGCAAGATAGCTGAGAGTTAACATTAATGCCTTGATGTTAGCTATCTACTGCATCTTTGTTATTAAAATTATCTTCAGTAAAATCAACATTTATATTCTAATGGTTCAAAATTTCCTCTTTGAAATTTCTTCCAAAGGAAATGTTGTATTTGGTTATGATTGCATCATTTAAATGATTAAAGTTATTCATTTCATATTAAAAGTGGTTATTCTAAGATTCCGAGCTATTATGAAGATTTAATTAAAGCATGTTATGGATATTATCTTTATTTTCATTGACTTTTTATAATTATTATTATTTCATAATACCTTTTTATTACTTCTAATTTAAAGTAGGGGTAGATTTAGCATTGCTCTATTTTGTTACTTCTTGTTCATATTAACACTGATCTTAATTTATTGAATCCTAATTACTTACAAACAAGTTTTATTCAATGTTAGGTGAAAATGATATTTTAGGTTTATTCTTTTTTAGACTCGCAAACTCTTCAATATGGTCATCATTCGATTGATCATTTACTGAATCAAACTAAACTTATTTCTATTGCTATGTTTATTCTTAAAAGTTAAGCTCTTATTTTTCTACTATTGAGATTGTAGTACCAACAATCTTTTTTTTAAGTGCTTTCAAATGATCTTTATTTATAACATTACTGGACTGAATTTCATTCTAATTATTTTGCACATGCTCATCAATATCTTAACTATCGCCATTATGAACATCTTCTTCATTCAATTATTTTTTGTTATGACAAGATTCTTCTTACTTTTCCTCTTCTTCCTCCTCATCTTTAAGATCATCTAAGCATATTTACTAGCTTTGAACACTTTCTGAATTTTCTCTAAAGCTCTTAACTCTGTCTGACTCTTCATCAACTTCAAGTTCTTATCCTAACTCGTAGTTAAAAAATTAATTCGGATCTAAACCCATTTAATACATTTGCATAGCTTGCATTACTGTTATGCCACCTTCTGACTCACCTCCTATAAAAACATTTGTATCAGGACACACTTCTGTTTCTCCGTTATTATCAGTTTACAAATTTTTTTAACTTTACTTTGTTGGCTTTCCAAATTCTGAAAGAGTTGCTTTGATACTGTTTTAAATATATCGATAAGAATCTTCTTTTGGTATTTCACTCATCTTAACTTAATTATGATTTATTTTAGAAGCAACTTGTAGCAATCCGTTAGCTGCGAGTAAATTAGAACTTCCTCCTTCATGAACAATTTCATCACTAACTTAATATTTTAAAATATTCTTTTATGTATTTCCATACATGCTTGTTAAATCGTTGTGAGAAGTTTAATAATATTAATGAGAGTTAGGTCCCACATAAAAATGGCTAGTTTATGGTTATTATGATGTGCTTATTTAATTATTTAATGCCAGATTATATAAGAACATTTCCCTTTAATTTACATCATTAGCAATAATATTTCTCTCTTAATTGTTATTTGTTGTTTCAATTTGTTATTACCAAGGTCTAACTACACTACTATTAACTTATTGCTCTTCTTCTAAATTTCCATTTTATTTTGTTTAAAATCCTTAAATTGAAAATTAGTTTGCATCAATTTAACTGATAGCAGTGTTGTAGTTATTAAATTAAGAGTTTTTGACATTAATTCCCTAACTATTTTTAATACTGATATTGACAAATTAATTATTAACTTAAGATGCTATTTAGTATTAGCTAGGAGGATATCCTTGAATGTTATTTTAATAAGCATGATGCAACGGATTATATTGAAAAGAAGTACTATTTAAATTATGATTGACTTCTTTCATATTTGGGTTAGAGTTATTTGCTTATTCTTAAGTTGCTGCATTAGCGTTTAAATGTGGTTATGAAATCATTTCAGACTAAAACTCATCGTGTAACTGTGATTTACTAAAATTTGCTTAATTTACATTCTAATTCATAGTAGAAAGTTGTTGCGATAGCTGATGCTATTGCTAAAGCTGCATTTGTTAAATATTAGCGTGATTTTATTTTATGGATTAACTTTTAATAATAGAGATAAGTTCTTTTTTATTTAATTTAAGGGTACCCGCTCCACTTAGGGTTTACTCGCGATTTATTTGAGGTGCTTAATTACCCTAAATATCTTTGCTATTTAATATAGAGCCATCTAACTAGTAAGAAGTCTATTTATAAAATAAAATACTAAATTGGTTTCTGGAAACAATATTTTTATTAACTTCTATTATTAAATTCATCAAATATTGAATGATTGATAGATAAATAGTTAGATAGGAGCATTAAATAATTGAATGGTTTGAAAATTAATAAAAATACGAAATTATTTTTACTTATTTGAATGGATTAGGAGAGCATTTATCGATGTACCGGACATAACCTGGATTTCTAATTACAATTGTATAATATAAGATTACACTGAAAGACCAAAATATCCTATTAAATAATATAATTGGTTTATTACTTTGGTTAATTTTATATTAAATTGAGAATCCCCATGAACTCATGAATAATTTAACTAACTCATCACAATAGAAAAAAGTTAAAATTTAATAATAGATTGAGTTTAAGATGATTGATATTTTGAATTAGTAAAGCAAACTAGATTAAAATTTTAACTTTGTTTTGAATTAGTAAATTATTAATCGCTGAATGAAGCAAATATTAAATAACATGATAATTGATTGATAGCTTCAATATAAGCAAAAAGTTAAATCCAAATGCAAAAAAGTAAATAAAAAAAGTATTCTTTACCAAAACAAAACTACTAACTCTATGCTATCCCCTCCACTAAAAATTTTACTGGTAAAATTTAGTAAAACGAGGAACAAAACTTGTAATATTATATAAATTATGGGTGCAAGCTTTCCTTTTTATTAAAAAAAAATCATTCGTTATTAGTAAAATGAAATAGTAGATTTGATGATTAGATCTAAAGAATAAAAATAAAAAATAATCAGTTCTTAAAAAAAATATTAAAAATACTTCTGCCCTCAAGCCACTTGCATTTGAATAAATTAGATGGCCTCCTCATTTTGAGGATTTAAAAAGAAAAAATATAGGATAAGTGGTTTTGATTTTTTATCTTTTTACCCTTATCTCTTCTTGTATGCTTGCTTTGACTTTTACTTTGTTTTTGTATATATATTAATACTATATATTTTTTCTCAAATCTCTATCATCCTATTAGTTAGTTTGTTAGCATTCACTACCTACCTCAAACAAATTTCTAAAAAATTCACTCTAGTAAAAACTTATTAAGAGTATAATCTTTCAGTATATATTATATAAATAACACAAGAGCAATCATTTAATTTATATATTTTCAGTAATCAATTTTTCTTTCAAACCCTCCATAATCATTCATTTATTTTTATAAATGCAAACTAATTTTCGTATTTAAAATATGTTTTATGTCAAATCCCTTAAGATAACATTTTATTTATAAATTTCAAATTTATTTTAAAACAATTATTTTGCTATGGAACAAAAAAATAATTTATATAAAGTTAGTATGGTAGAAAATGAACTACAAATTAGCTTTTTTAAAATGTAAAAGAAGTTGAAAAATCATATCAAATTCATTATTTCTGTCTATTTTCTAATCAATTTTAGCAGCTTACACTTATAAATAAAATCATTCATGATCTTGTTACAAAACTTACAGAAATGAAACATTTAATTTGTTTCTGCATCTAAAAATCAGATAATGAGAATTAAATTAAGTGTAAAGTTAAAAAAATTAACTGAATATTTAAAATATTCTTTCTGATGACTGACTTTTCCCTTTCAGTTTGTAAAGGTTAATAAACCAACTTATTAGATAAATAATATTTAATATTTGATAAGTAAATATATTTAGCTGAGTAAATTGTGTTTGAAAAAACAGCTTATTTTCTCTAAGATATTTTCAAAAAATGCTTAAATTAAGTTGTTCTTAGTAGTAATATCAAAATTATAAATAATTCAATTGCTTTTGTTTTAGAAAATAAAATTTTTGGAAAGAGCTATATTAAATTATGATAACTTAATTGTAAAAAAAAAGAGAATATGTTGAAAAATATTAAAAAATAAAAGTAATTTTATATTAAGGAATGGTTAATAAGATTTAATTTGATAGATATTTAAATTCTCGAATAGCTAGAAAAAATATTTGATTGAGGAAATTAAATTAATTTTCTTGTATTTTGATAAATTGTAAAAATTAATTTGCTTTGTTTTTTACTAATCTGTTTTGAAATAATTTGCTTTTTATCAATGTTTGGCTGTGTAATTTATTGAATATATTTTTTGAAAATATGATCAAATTGATAATAATCTATTAATAAAAAATCGTCATTCGTTCATCAAATTAACAAAATAAACAATTCTTACTCTTTTTTTGATGTAAAATATAATAAATTTTCTAAACAAATAAATTTCGTTTTGGATTTACTTATTAAATTACAATTTCCAATACCAATTTTTATCGAGCAATCATTTTATTGATTGATTATACTTTTTTAAACAGAGTTAGGCCAAATTATTTGAATTTCTTTAATGAAATAAGATAAGAATTTTGTAATACTAATTATAAATGCATGTTGAAGCAAGCTTACAAACGAAAATAATTAAATTAACATAACACTTAAAAATTTCAATTAAATTATATTTTTTGGCTTTCAAAATAAATTTATGTAATACTAAATACTTAGCATTCAAAATTATGCTTTCATATTTAATTTTAAGTAAATTACTCATTAAGAAGCACTCTCTGCTGGCTTTGTAAATAAGCTATTTGAAAATAAACTACCTTACTAATTAGAGTTGTTAGTTTGATTTCCAAAAAGTCCTGTGCCATTTGAAACATTAACTGAGCTAAACAAACCTTTATTTTAAGTTGATAAATTACCAAACAAGGAATTATTTTTGTTAGATTCTGAAGGATTAGTTTATTGACTTAGTGATTAATTTTAGCTTCCGAATAAGCCACCTTAGTTACTTGAAAATAAGGAACCAGAAGCTTTAGGCTATTCTTTCTATTAGAATGCAGAATTTTAACTAGATTAAGGCAATGAAGCAAATAAACCTGAGCTTACTGGCTAATTCTATTACTTATCTTAAGAGTTTAATCCATTAACCTCAGTGAAGAGTTAACCATTATCTGAATTGATAGCTTTTTGTGGTAAAGGCTCAAAGTTGTTGTTCAACTATGGTTATTATTTATCTTTATAAGGATTGCTATTTGATTTATCAAATATACCTCCACTATGATTTTATATTGAAATAGTTTGTCCAAACAAATTTTTGCTTTCCTTTGGTTTTTCATCACCACCTGGATTTGATAAAAATCCTAATCCGTTTGATTTGTTATTTGCATCTTACTTTAAAAAGTTTACCCCTGCTGATTATTCTCCACCTTCTGCACCATCTTTATTTACTCCAACAAGATTTAAACCTGAAGTTTATTCAACTTTTTTTTCTGTATTTTGTTATTGAGCATTATCTTCCTTCTTTGCAAATAGACCTCCTCCTTAAATAATTCCTGAGCTATTAGAAGAATTAGCAAATAAACCACCTGAAAAGTTGGGTTGATTAAATAGACTCTTCTATTCACTAGGTTAATTACTATTTAAATTAGTAAATAATCCTGAAGAAGGAGCAGGAGCAGGGGCAGCTAGTACTTTAGGAGGATTATCATTCTTTTATTCTACAGTATTTTTTGGCTGTTGCTAAACTTAAGTCTATGAATCCAAGCTAAATGGTGTTTTAAGAAGCTCGGAAGCAGTACTATCTTAAGCCAAAGTTTGCTTTTTATCAGCAGCTTAAACCTCTTTTACTTCGTTTATCAAAGTTGAAGCTCCTTAACTTGTTTGATTCAAATTTGCAAATAAACTGCCTCCAATCTTATTTTCAGTAAGAGTGATTTCTTTATTTTTAGGAGGAAGAGTTTTTTATGTTTCAAGAGGTTTGTCGAAAGAAGATATAGTCTTCTCTGTTGCATTATTATTAGGTACTTGTGTAATAATATTTTATTATTGCTATTATTACTAAGGTTAAGCACTAAATAGGCTTACTGAGCTTGATGGAGTGGAAGACTACACTATTCCTATATTTGCTGTAACAGAGGGTAAAAACCCTGATATATTGGCTTGAGTAGGTTTCTATACATCATCTTGTTTTTATTCTGCTTATTAATTTAAATTTCCAAACAAACCTTATTTTTTAGGTAAACCCTTTTTTTAAGCTATTTCATTTTAAATTTCTAATTGAGTTTAAAGTTGCTAGGGAGTTTGAGATTACTAAGGAGTTTGACTTTTGCTGAAAAGAGATTGTTAAGAATCAAATGGATTAGAAAACATTTAACTGCTACCTGTAATAGTTTATTGAGGAGTGTTAATTGAATTTTTTTCTTAAGAGCTTTCTTGAATTTCTTTAACTTCAACTGATTTTTTAATACTTTCAGCACTCGATTCCTACAAGTTAAAGAGTGGAGTTGACTTAGTTACCTAAGCAGTATTGTTATTATCTTCTTTCTTATCTACTTATACTTAAGATGTTTGAGAAATGTTGGCAAATAATCCCTAAGGAGCAGCTGATGCAGCCTTTGGAGCAGGTGGAGGATTTATGATAGATAACTTAATGCCATCATCTTTTTTCTCAAGAGGAGTGCTTTTTTCATCTTAGCCAACTTAAATTGGCTTGTCAGGAATGATGATATTGATATTTGCAGGTTTATTTACATTTTAAGAGAACAAACTACTACCTTCATTTGCAGGCAATTTAACATTGCTTTCAGATGGTTATGAGGTAGGCAGATTATCGTTTTTGTTTAATTAGAAATTATCAGCTGGCTTTATTAAATTTTGCTTCAATTCTACTTTAGAAGCTTCTTCAAGTTCAATCTTTTCTTGTTCACGGTGATTAATAGTAATTAAAGTATTCATGTTATTGCTATAAGGAGCATTAAACAAAATTTAGTTCTTTTTTTCTGCTTCTTTTTGCTTGTTATACTTTGAAAAAAGTTCTTCCTTTCTTTTCTTTTAAACTTCTAAAATCCTAAATTAAAATAAAAAATATTTATTATCTCATAAAACAAACATTATTTATTTGTAGTTTCACACGCAAGGATTATTAATTAACATATCCAAAAATTACTTGCAAATGGAATAGTTCTTTTCAGTCTATTCGTCATCCATATCATCTGAATCATATGCATGAGCAAAGCTATCCATAACATGTCTTTTGCGAGAAATTATCTTGGAATCTGTTTATTCGTTTCTATCATCAAAGCTAGGGTTGGGAATATCTCTGTATTATTGGCTTAAATTTTAGTCTCTTTTTTCTTAATATTTTCTTGAAGGTTTGCTTGTAGGAGGCTAAATCCAATGTGCATCTCTGATTTTTTCATCATTTTTAGTCATTTTTGCTTCTTTTTCCTTTAGAATTTAGCTTTAGTTTATAAAATGCTGCTTTGATCTTTTATCTTCTTAGACACTACTTTATCTGTTTTAACCTATATATAATAATTACTATTTTTTAGCTCAATAATAAATAAATAAATTAGTCAATCTTATCCTAACTTGTGTTAGTCAGATTGTAGTATTTAAAATATTGTTTTAAGAATTACGAGTATAAAAGTTTGAATCAGGAGATTATATGAAATTTTTAGGATTGTTGAAAGGACTTGTATTGTTGCCGATACCATTTTCTTGGAATAACATTTTGTTTTGCTACATGATTTTTTTCTTTTCAGGAGTTTCTACTTTCATTATTTCCTTAATACTCATAGTATTCTTAAATTAGGGAGGTTGAGGAACTTCTTCTTAATGCATATCTTGACTTTCTTCATCCAAATCATAATTAACTACCATCATACTGTTGTTATGCTGATTGAGATTAAAATCTTAGTTGTTACTAGATGATGCCTTTTTTGGATTCTAAAAACTATTTGTTTATAAATTAAGCAATAATTTTTTGCTTTTTTCAGGCTAGAAATTAGGAGTTTAGGGTATATTTTCTGAGTTCTTTCTGCTCTTATTTTAGCCTACAATATTATTTTTAGTATTAAAGTTAGGAGTTTATAAGTAATTATCATTTATGTAAGGTTGCAAATCTTGTATGTTGACAGTAGTTTTCAATTTCAATTAATTTTGAATAATTTAACTACTTGGATTTGGTATACTGAAGGAATCTATACGCTGTCTCTATGTTGTAGAGGCATCTATATCGAAATTGCTAAAAGATGGGCCGCTGCTTGTCTAATTTCCATAAAACTGTGAAGATAAATGCTAATCTTTATTGCTCTAATTAGCAAGATGTTATTGCGATGAAATTTAATGTGAATTTCTTGCCATTTGATCTACTGGCTATTCCTTATCCTTATTTTACACATCTTATTTTTCGCTTGACTAATTCTTCTTCTCTTTATCTTCCTTTGATTAATTTAACCTATTGATTTTCGAAAACACAATATTAAATAAGCTTCATTGATAATTAAAACTTTGATAGTTAAATTCAAATATCTAAGAACGGTAAATGAAGTAGTAATAGATTTTGAGAGCTGAAACTCATAATAATTGCTGAACACAAATAAAAATTTACGCTTGCAAAGTCTTAATGGCAATAATTATTTAGAGGAAGAAAAGCACAAGAGAAAGTAATTGCTAATTTTCCATTTTTAAATTCCCTGCTTAAATGAATATCTCTGCTTTTCTATTGTTTGTTTTTTTATAATTTTTGTTTTCTACTTAATATTTTTTTATCTTTACAAAAGTTGCCTTCTACTTTGTATTCTTTCTTTCTTTCTGAAAATATTTATTTATTTTTTATATTTTCTGCTTGCGCCTTAATTTATAATTAATTTACTTTATTTTATTTTCATTCTTCCTTCATACTCTCATTCTAATTATCTCACTTTTCTTCTAAATAATTTTTATCAATCGATCGATATTCCTTCGTACATACATAAATAGATATATAAAAAAATAAGTAAAAAAATATTTATTGAACTTTGTAATAAAATCAAATCCCATTTAATAATATCATATTTAAATTATTTATTGCACAAACTTTGCTTTTTATTAATTTTATATTTGCTAAGATTTGTATTGAAATAAATACAGTAAACCAAATAGATGCTACTTTATGTCTTTATAATATAAAAAATCTTGCTGCATGTTATAAAATAATTAATCCATTTTTGTAATCAATCTATTAAAAATTTTTAAAAATCATTAAAAATCTTGACATATTTTAAAATAATTGGGTCTTAAAATTTTCTGAAGCTAAAATAAATTGTTAGATATTTACTTTTTTTGAAAGCAAAATTAAAGAAAGGGTAAATTATTAATTAATTAATAATAACAATAATTAAGACTAATCTATTTAATACTTTAAAATATAAAAATGAAAGTACATATAAACATATAAGTGATAAAGAATGATAAAGGGATAAAATAAATAAAATCTAATGACATCCAAAATGTAATTTTTATATGTGCATTAAATAATTATAATTTAGAGCAACCCTTTACTTACATCGAGCCAATCTATCAGCAGAAGAAAATTGGCATAATTATTAGATTAGAATTAAATATTATGTATGTATGTGTGTATGTATGTTTAAGTTATTAATATATTAATATTTGCAAGGAATTAAGAATATTTTGTCATAATTATCGGGTGGATATATAGTAAGCACAGTATTATCACCTTACTCCTTTTCCAAAAATATTTTATTAATGAATGAATGTGATTATATGTTATTTTATGAAGAAATTATTTATTTAATTTATGATTCAATTTCAATCATGTTCATTAGGGTTATCCGATACTAATACCATAACCGAATTTGTAAGAATCTTTAAAGTAATCAGCAACAGCACACAACTTTAAGCTATATGCCTAACCATATAATGTTAAAGCAGTAGAAATCTTACCCTTAGAGCTAACAGTAGCAATAGTTTCACTCTCTTATAATCTTTATCTGAAAGCCTATAAATTTTATTTAAAATTTATTTCAATATTTAAAGTTAAATTTATTTATTCACTAGAAATGTTAATAATAAATATCAAAATATTTTGTTTTTTATATGCTTTGAATAAAAAGTTTTTTTAAAAGTTCATGATAAATAATCTTTCTATATTTGTTTTATTTTTGTTTCACTTTATTTTTTTCACATTGACTCTTTAATTAAAGAATTTTTTAAATATTCATTTTTTATTTTATATCTATGAAAGTGGTAAGTAAGATTGATATATAATAATTGAATTTATTACGACAACTGTGTTAGTGGTACCTTCAGAAACCTTGTAATTAAGTTCACTTACTAATCTACACTTTTTATTTACCTAATATTTTTTATTGAAAATGCTTAGAACTGATTACTTTAAAAATTTTGATATTTACCAAGAGTTAGTAAGCAAAACAAGCTTAGTCTTAAGGAGCAATGTAATTGAAGTAGAAAGTAGAAGATTTATTAAGATTGTATTTACCACTGTAATTGAACATGGTCATGTTTTATAATGTACCGAAGATACTTTCAAAACCAAAAACGAGTTTATTGGTTACAGTTTGGACGTGACCAAAACCGACAGCACCAGTTTAATACTTGAAGGTGGTAATACTGTCATCAGCTATTTTTTTATAGAAATAATTTTAATAAGTTTTACTATGGTAATCATATCAAAAGTTTTACTTTCGTAGTTAAGATCAGCATTGATTTGAGCCATCTTGACATCGGAACCAGCAGGGAATTGGGAGTGGAATTACAAATTCCAGTTTTTATTGAAGAATCTAAGATATGAGGCATCTAAGCTACCACTAGAATCTAATCTTGCAGAGAGCATATACTTAGGTCCTGAAGTCCTTTTGTTAACAAATTATAAATTTTAGTATGTTTAAAGCTAGCTTTTTTTGTTAGAGTGAGTGATTTTGTTGCAAATAGACAAGCTATGTTAGGAGATAATCTTTGCTAATCAATTAATATCTTATAGGGTGACAATTTTGATAAATAAATATTTTTAATAATTACTATATCATTTAAAGTATTTTCTTATTTTGTAATTGATTCTATTTCATTTGAATTCATCTTAAAAATAATTTGCTTCTTTGTGCTAAGATGTTTAAAGTCATTTGTAGCTTTATTCAGCATATGCCATATTATTGAGAAATATATTTCTCAAAATTCTTGTATTTTCTAACTAATTATCTGCTATGTCTGTGATTTAAAAATATGTTTAACTAGCCTTGATCTATCTTGCATTAAGCAATACATACACTCAACCCTTAAATAATATATTTTAAATAAACTGTTACATTAATTCTTGTTAAGAACCACCAACATATTAAGTAGATAAAGTATAATTAGAAGTAACAGGAGGCTTCATCATACCCATCATAGCCTTTTGACTTTGTTCATTGGGGTTACCTTCATTTGTGGAATAAGGAATGACCCAAGAGTGATGAAGCATAAATCTTTAAGAAATGGGAGTAGTAAATTCGAACTTAAATCCCTTAATATGTTCAACTTTGCTTGTAATAGCCTTAATATTTCTACAAATGGCATGGAAAGGTGGGGGCTTTCTGGAAACTTTTCTGGAACCAGATTAGGGATATCCACCTTCATCATCAAAACTATCTTCGGCTTCATCAACCTTTAAGTGGGGATCTATATTAGAGAAAGAAGGGTCTTCCAAATTAACTTCTTCTTTCTTTGAGCACTAAACTGATTAGCCTTAGAAGAACTTCATAAGTACCTTATTTATATCCATTTTGTTTTTCTTGTTATTTCTATTTTTTCGATTGTTTACTTGCTTTGTTTTTACTTAGTAATTTTTTTTATCTTTTTTTTCCTTATTCAATCAATACTACTCAAAGCACTTCTTTTGATTTTTTATTTTTGATTCCTTCTAACTTTCTTATTCATTTCTTAGATTTTGATTGTTTTAAACATTGTTTTACTCAATTCTTTCTCCATACAATTACTATATTCCTTCTTTTATTTTCTTAGATTTGTAAAAAAGATTCTTAGTTAAAATAAAATGAATGAGTATATCTTTTTCAATATGTGCCTTTCTCATTAAATAATACATATATTGTTTTTTTAGTTAACCTTCTTGTCTTTTTGCTTGACTTGAGTTGCTTTGTTTCTCTTTTCTTTAACTTTCTAATTTTTAAAACAAAGAAGGTTTTACCCCAAATTAAATTTTTTATTTCACCTTTTTTCTGGAATACTCTTAAACATATTTGATTCATTTAAATTTTGCATTAGTTAGTATATCTTTTACTTTACGAATATTACTTAAAATATAAAAATTTTACAATAATGGAAAAACCTATTAAAAATTCATACAGTTAAAGTTTCAGCATTAAAATGTGTTCATGTTTAATCTTCATAAGCTACACATTTTATTTCTTATTAATAATTTAGTTAAAAAATTACTTGAATTTGAAATAATCATTTTAATTTGCAGTTCTAATTTTGCATTTTCATAAAACCAAAAAATAATTTAAAACGTTAAATATTATGAAAAATCTAAAAATCAACAACTAAAAACAAATAAATTAATTATTTTGATATGCGTCAAAAATTTTGATATGAACATTTAATGAAGTATGCTTTAATTTCACATTTTAAACTTTACACAATTTTATTTTTTTCCATTTTTGTTGCAAAAAAATATCTCTACTTTTTTACCGTAAATAATTTTTAATTAGATATAAAAAAATATTCAAAAGTTAACAATTTTATTTAATTTTTTTTATAAAAAATCAAAAAAAGTAATACTAACAATTATAAAAAAATATAATAATAACAATAAAATCATCAATATTTTGTAATTATTCAAAATAAAAATAATTATTATTTTTAAATTAAAACTTTGTTTTTTAAATTCAACAAAAAAATAAAATTAATTCTAAAAGTATTTTATTATTTTCTTAGAATAAATTAAAAATTAATTTATTTGGAAATCATTCGAAAATTTTAAAGATAGTTTTTTTAAATTAATTATTTTAAAAATCCAATTAAATAAAGATAAATAAATATATTTCTAAAATAAAATAGTTTAAAAATAAATTAAAAAATATTTATCATTAAACAGAAAAAAAGAATGATTTTTAAATTAAAATTTATTTTGCATAAAATGATATTTTGTTCTAAATTATTATTTGTTTAACTCTATTAAAACATCATTTTTAAAATAAATTTAAGCAAATGTTTGTTTTGTTTCTAAATCTTAAAGTAAATTTAGTTTAGTAAGAGTTTTATTATAAATTAATAATATAAAATGAAATTTTAAGAAAATTGGTAAAAAAGATGTTAATTTGAAAATAGAAAATATAAAAACATATAAAATAAATAATTAGCTTTCTTTTAAGAAAATTAATCATAGATTTGCTTATAGAAAAATTAAAATAATAGATGATTTATTTTTTATAATTAAAACTATCAAAGTAGGTAGGTATGTAGATAGATTGTCAGGTTGTTTAATAATTTGATTTAAAAGAGGTAGAAAATTTATATCTAGAAAATAAATAAAAATATTAACCACTTATAAACAAATTATAAGATGGTTATCTAATTTATTATATCTCCATAGATTATCAAAAATTTTAAAAATCATTTGTTTGTTCGTTCATTTTTGGTAAAAATTTAATTAATCTTTTAAGTATTGTTGAACTTCTTCACTAGGTAATGTAAATTCTGAATTGTTGTTTATTGATTCTATTTAATAATAATATGTGTTTTAATTTTATTACATTTTAATTAAATAATATAATATTAGAAATTTTAATTACCTCTAAATAATTCTTCGTTTCTGTATCCAGCTGGGTATTTACTTTAGTTTTGCTAGCACCATGTGAAAGAGTTATTTTTTTACCCACTGTCATACTTATATTATGTAGTTATGAAGGTTGATTATCTTGGCTCAAAATCATTTACATTTTCAGCATTATCTTCCCCTACCATAGAGACTGGCTAAGCACTAGGATTTTAATTTTACACTATTTTACCATTGTTTCCACTTTGTTTATTACCTTTAGTAAATTTTAAAGATTTTTGATTGCTAACTTAAGGATATTACTACTATATTTAACTATTTCTAGCTGTTTAAGTGTTCTTGTTAGGTTGCTTTTGATATTACTGCTACTATTATCTAAAAGATGCTGTGTTTGTAGATAAAATAGCTTCTGGGTTGTTTTAGTAATTTTATTATTCGACACTTGGGTTGAAAGAAGGTAATTACTGTTAAGAATTTTAGTTTGGTCCCACTCCACCACCAAATGTAGAATCAATGGACTATTAGTTATAGAAATTATTCTGTGAAGTTTGATTTGAATTAGGATTTTAATTAAATCCAACTCTACTTCCGGTAGACTATCTCCAAGGATCCATTTGCATCGAATTATAATAAGGATTGTTCTAATTGATATAACTTTATTTCATATTGTTGCTTGAGTAGATATTTTATTGAGCATTTCTGTTGTTAGGAGAAGCAAAAGGATATACAAAATCATCATACTCTCTTACATCTTCTCTTTAATTGATTTAATCATTTTCATAATTTTAATTTAAGTCCTCGTCTTCGTCATCTTCAATGAATTATCTCATTAAAGGCGAAGATAAAAAGCTATTTGCATTCTCATACATATTTTTTTTATTTCTATCTTGAATGGTTCCGTTTGCATAGCCACCATAGATTGTGTTTTTTTATGAAGTGATTGGGCCACTAACAATATTCTCTTAATTACCATTTAATCCCATTCGATTACTATCACTGCCAATCAATGTATTTTAATTATGTTAAAGTAGTTATTAGGAACTAATAGGATTTTAGTGTGAGAGAGGTGATTATGAATGATATCCACCTGCTGCAGCCGCCATACTTCTGTAATACTATTCTTGTTAATGAGGATTATACTAAACTTAGTAATTTTATAATTACTATTATTATTACTATTATTGTTGAATAAACTGATTCTTTTTTTCTCCTTCCTTTTGTAGCTCTTTTTACTTTTCCTTCTCTAATTTTTCATAATACTTCTTTTGTGCAGTTTTAGAAAAGTGAACACCCATTTCAACTACATTCTCTTCTGCTTTATTATTTTCTGTGGTTTAATTGTTTTGTCCATCTTCTTAATTTTTATTAACTTCATCTTTTTCTAAATTGGCATTATTTTGATTGTTACCTTCATTCATCATGTACTTAAAGTCTTCAAAATTTTCATTTTCTTATTGTTAATTCTAGTCTTAGTTATTTTGAAATTAGTCTCTATGAGCTTAAATATTGCCCTTAATGCGTGATTCAACATTCTATAAGTATTAGGGTTTCTTCTTATCACTTCTTACACTTCCTAATTATTAAGAAGTGTTTCTCTACTTAGGGGAAGCTCCTAAATTATGATTATTTCTTTTTTACAATCTTTCTTTGCTGCCATTCTTTTTATCTTTCTTAGAAGGTACACGGAAATTTGATCCTGTGCTAAAGTATGCATCGCTCAATCTTTCAGGAGATTTTATTTGCTATTGTTGCATGCCCTTTGAAGAACTCATATCATAATCATTATACATACCAGAGGATCTCATAAATTAATTGCTAGCTGAAATATAAGGTTAATTATTTTAGTATTGCTAAGGGCTCAATCCTCTCCTAACTTCATTTTATTAATAGGGATAAGCAATATCTTCTTCATCATCTATTTGTAAACACTGTTTAATACCTCCATCATTTAAATGAGGTTTAGGTCCTGAAATATTTCTAATGACCGTAATCTACTAAGGAGGAGGAGGACTCTCAGTAATCTAAAATATTTTAATAAATTTTTGATCAGTTAATTAAAAAATCTAGTTTGAATTTTTTTAAATTAATTAGGATATTTATCTTTAATTTAATATATTTCAAAAGATTTTTATCTTTAAATAGCAGTCATGTTTGATATAAAAATTGATTCTTCTGTAAAGAAATTTATAACTTTAATTTATTTTTAAAATATTTTCTATTGGTTCTTGAATAATTTTAAATAAATTCATCTTATTAAAGCATTAAAAGTATTTGCAACTATTATACTATCATTCATTAACTTATCCATATCATATATATATTATATTCTTCTTCTTTGTAAAAAAGCCTATATAAACGTCTTTGTATTTAAATAATTATTATTGAAATAGTAAATTATTAATTTATTTATTTTTCTATTGAAAATGAATAAGTTTAATTAGATTTAATACTTTGTAACTATAATAATTTATTTATTGTAACCAATATGTAATAGTTTTTCATTAGCCATTTCTTTTGGTGAATTTTGAAATAAATCAACAGCATATTAGCTTAAATATTTAACATAATTGTTATATAATAAATCATGTTTTTAAATAAACTATTTTCGAAATATTTTTTATTTCTAAAAAATAAAATGTCCAGTTAAAGTTGCAATTTGTTAGCTTTTTGTAAGATTAAAAAGGCAAAATAGAATTTATTTTGAATCTTTATGTTTATACCTTAGGAGTAATTTTTTATTTGGTTTTTTTTGTGCGTCTGCCTCTTTAGGTTTAATTCAAATCTTAGTTATCTTCTAAGTAATCTGGACTTGCAGAAATGCTATTTTATACATTTGAATTTATTAATGAAAAAGTTTTGCTAGTTATTTATTATAATAGTGACTTTTGATATTTAAATTGTAAATCCAATTTTCAAAAAATTAATAGTAGAAAACTTTAATAATAAATCAAAATTTTATATTTTGAAAGTTTGCTTTTGCTTATTTATTTTTGAAAATTTTGACTGGCCTGATATTGATTGTTTGCTTATTATTGAGCAGTTTATATATAGATAGATTGTTTATTTATTGGTTTGATTGATACTTTTTAAGAAAAACTAAATATTTAAAATATAATGTGTGAAGAATATCGAATTACTATTAATTTTAATGGTGCTAAGGGTGTTAGTCAAGCCTTTAGTTTAACATTTCTATCTAATTCTTAACCTAATTATATTCATTTTTTAATTTTTACTTAAGTGCCTAGTCTTAATAGTCATTATTGTCATTAAAGTTATACTAATGCTGCTATTAATTTTTATCGAAATATTTCTTTCTTGAAGTATTCTCGCTTCTGTACTATTAAGCAGCTTCGTCACTGAGGTAGATATTTGGAGAGCTTCCATATTTATTTAAATTTTGATATTGCATTGAAACATTTTCTGTTATTATAAAATTTTAAATTTATTACTAAAAAATCAAATTATTTTTCAAAATTAAGGCGTTATCTTTTACAAATTTTGTTTAAAAAGTCAAAGCCAGCCATAATAGCTGATTTACAAACAACTAAATAGGTTTGATGATAAATTTAAGCGCGTTGTAGTACAAATTAAAATGTAAAATGCTTAATAATTTACATGCCATTTTATTAAGCTTATTAAATGCCTCTTCTGGTGTATTGTTGATAAGCAGTTTATTGGCTACACCTATTCCTATTATTAGGAGATTTTATGCAAAACTGATTGCCTTCGTAGGAGTCCATCCTGCAAAAAATCTACTGATTAAGGGATTGCTTTTCAAATCTATCATAACTTGTTCTCTTGAATTATTATTCATTATGATTCTGATATTCTTTCTTTGCTTTTGTAAAATTATGCCCCCCTTTGCCTATATGCTTCAGATATTTAATGGAACTATGAACCCTTACTTTTCGTTTAACAATAGCTGCTTTCTTTCAATTTACTATTGATTTAATTTTGTTTATATTTTGTTTTTGTTTTCACAATGAAATATAAATACATACAATTAATTAAAGATTGATAGATAGATAGATAAATTGTGTATGATATTCATTTTGATTTTTTATTTAAATATATCTAATATTTATTAAAATATAATTGTATTTCTTAAATAAAAAACACATGAATTTTATGTAATTTAAGCATGATCAAATCAATCAATAAAAACAGCTATCAATAAATCTTCTAATTAATATATATATACAATCCTCCTAATTCGAATTTTTGTTTTATTTGTATTTTATTTCATTTGATCTTATTTTTTATTTTTCTTTTTCTAAATATGTTAAATATCTTCAAACGATAACAATTCATGTACTATCTTTATCATAATATAATACATCTTTTAGCATATCCTTTTAATTTATTTTTTCTGTTGGTACATATAAACGTATATACATGCATTAACACCTATCTTCCTATTTATCCTTATTATAAAATTTATAGATTTTTTAAAAATGCATTTAAATCAGCTAATTTATTTACTACTCATTAACTCATCAATAAATTATATATTTTAAAAATTTATTCTTTTAATGTAATGTATTTAACAATGTTATCTCCTTACTTTATAACTTCCTCGTTTTATTTTAGATAAATCTTATTGTTTTATTGCTTTTACTTTTAAAAATTTGCAAATTAGTAAAATAATATTTTTTCATTTTTTTCATTTAAAATTTATAAATATCCATTCAAATACTGAGAGATAAATTATATTTTTTATTTTTTTAATTTTAAAACTTAAAATAATTATTTTGATCAATTTTCTATTGGAATATTTTAGATTCAAAAAGACAATTATTATTCAGCAAAAATGGTAAAATAACATTAAAAATTAAATTATATTTAAAAAAAATATTTTTATATTTATTATTACAAAAAAAAACTTAAAAAATTTAATTTTTCAAAATTGATAATTAGGAGTAAAAAAAAAAAATTAAAATTTAAATATTCCTTTAGCTTTATTTTTACATTTCCCAAGCAAAATAAGCAAAATTTTATTTTGAAGCATCAAGCAAAGTGTTAAAATGGATGATATAAAATCATATATTTTCTGAGCTTACTTTTTGTAGGCAAATATTTAAAAAATATAAGCAAATATAAGAGTTTATATAAAAAATAAAAAACCAAACTAAAAAAATAAAGAATAAATTATTTCTCAAATTTAGTTGGTTTTTTATGTAAATTATTTAAATAACTTATACAAAAATTATTTGAATTATCAAAATAAATTAAAGGAGAAAATGAAGATTAAATATAAAATGAATGAAAGTATTTTAAACTCTTTTAATATATAAATAATATAAATAATTCTATTTATAATTTTGAAAATAAATTAATATATTTTATTGAATGTATTTTAGAATATCTTCATTTTTTAAAGTTTTACAAGTTTTAGTTCTCCCAATTTTAATAATTTAATCCTATTGCAGTGGGAGTATCATAGTTTTCTTAAACTTTAGTAGCTTTTGACTAGTTTATTTATTGTAATTCTGAAATTTATCTGTGACTTTGTAAAATTTGTAATTAGTTTTATCTTAGAATACGGAATTACTCTTCTTCTTCATCGTTTTAAAATTGTAAATTTATTTCATTGTTTTAAAGGATATCTACTTTGTCTTTAAGAATTTAAATTGAATTTATATCACCTAGTTAGGAAGCCTTCAAGTATGCCTAATAGCCATCACTTGCTTTGCAATCCTTTTTTCTACCCATTTCAATCATAAGACCAATATGAGTCCAAGCTTCAGCAGAACCATTGTTAGCAGCTTACAAATATAATTCATAAGCCTTATCGTAATCAGGTAGATTTCCATCATATCCTTCTTCATAAATAGCTCTATTATTGTTATTTAATTTATATATTTCATACATTACATTTTATTAGCATTTGCTTATTAAATTTACCCTAAATTGATTAATGCTGTTGAGTTTCCAAAGCTAGCAGCCTTTTCATAGTAATATATTGCTTTAGGAACATTCTTAGGAAGTAAAGCACCTAATAATTATAAAAATTGTAAAATTTATATTTAAAAAAATAATAATAATTTATTTTTTACCTGAAAAGTAAATATCTCCTAGTTTTGTTAATGCCTTGTCATTATTCAACTCAGCAGATTAGCTAGTTTTTATAATATGATTAAATATTTTAAAAATTTATTTGTTGTGTTTATTTACAAGTAGTATTTTAAAGAGGTTTTGTAATCAGGTGTAACTCCTAAACCGAGTTCATGCAAGAAACCCAAATAAAGAAGGGCATCAGAGTTTTAAGGCTAAGTTGTGAGAATTTCTCTAAGATAAGTAGCAGCTTAGAAGTATTCTTATTCGTTGTTCTCATCACTTGCTTATTGTAAAAGATAATAGCAATATTAAAGTTTTGATTCTTAATTTCCTTTTTTGGCTGCCTTTTTAAGTAATCTCATTGCTTTATTTATATCTGCATGAACTGCAATTCCTTTTAAGTAGCAAATACCTAAGTTCATAGTTGCTGCAGGGTATCCTAACTTGTCTGCTTCTTCAAAGTTCCTCAAAGCTCTTTCCTAACATTAATTGAATAATTATTAGATCAAATCAAACAAAAAAAATGATTCTAAATTTCATCTTATATTAAAAAAATTACTTTCTAATTGTTCTTTAAACACAAAGTACCGAGATTATTCAGTGCCCTTGGGCAATTCTGTTTGTCTACACATTCGTATAGCTTGCTAGCTTCTTATATATTTTAAACTATTATAAAATTGCCATTTGAATCTCTGACTCCATTTTCATAAAAATACCCTAAATCAACTATTGCATTTTGATGCAGAGTGTCCTTATTTCTATTTTAACTTGCTTTTTTATATTATTCGATGGCTGATTTTATAAGTTCATCCTAACTATATTCTTTATTTGTTACTTTGCTAATATAGCCTCTCTATATTCATAAATTAAATCAGCATTTATTTAAAATTATGAATTCAAAATAAATTACTTCGTAAAACTAGCCGATTTGATAAATACCTTCTAAATCACCTAAGTTGGCAGCTTTCAAATAATAATCATAAGCTTAGTTTAAATCTTGTTCAACTACTTTGCCTTCAAAGTAAACTTGACCAAGACTATTAAATGCTCTACAGTTATTTCCTTTTGCTTCTTACTTATATAGCTCAAGACCTCTTTTGACTTATTAAGGAGTTCCTATGCCATATACGTATTCGTGACCTTTACCTACAAGATCATCTTACTTAGAATCTACTTTAATATATTCTACCTTGGGTATTTCCACTTATCTGATTTCCACTTCTTTCTTAATAACTTCCTTCTCTATTTCTACAAACTTAACTTCTGTGTCAGTAGGGAAATATTTATCAATCAATTCCTATATTCTGAACTAAAACGAGTCAAAATCAGCATCTAATTAAGGGTATTCTACTTTAGGGGGACAAGCTTGGGTTTGTGAAAGAAATTCTAAGAAGTGCAGGCAGAGATAAAAGTTTTCTGGTACATCAACAGAAAGAGCTTACTTTTGTCTTTTAAAAAGTAATATTTTTAGGCAAATTCAAACATAAAATTAACAATCAAAGTAGATTATTTTATTTGGATCTATTGCTAATTATGAATGAAACCAATTTTAAAAAAATGTATCCTAAAATAAAAATTTTATCCATTTTCTAAAATATTGCTCATAAAAAAGAGCTTTTTTTGAAATAATTTAATATTAATTAATAAATTACTAGCTACCACCACAGCATCCTGCCTTCATTAAGGCTTCGATATCTTTTTTACTCTTATTAATACGCTATAGAATATAAATATGTCTGTTGCTGAAGAATTAGTTAACATATATGTTGACATTTTTTGTTCTTAAAATTTCCTAAAGCTTTTTTAAATGCTCAGAGCTTTATTGCTATAAGTTTTCTGCATATACTTTTGTCTTTTTGTCTATTTTTGGGCAATCAAGTATCACTTAAGCATATTCTAATGTATATTTAAATTAAAGATTTTGGTAAAAGCAAAACTGAGTTAAAATGTTAAGAATTTTTACCTATAACTTCTTTTTTTAGTGTCTCTACAAGCTTTTTGAATTCAAGGTAGTTTTATTCAGATTCTGCTGTATACTTTTTTAAAGAATCCTGGTTTTTTTTCTTAATTTTATTTGTCTCATCTAATTACAAGTTTTGGATCTCTTATATGATCTTTTCAGTCATGATCTTTTTACATTCTTAAGCACTACCTTATTGGTCTTTTTGTTAGTTTTACTTACTTTAAGAATAATTTGATTTCATTTTATGGAAAATAATGGCTCAACAAGCAGATTGTTTGGATCTTATTTGATTGCTCTACAGCTTTTGCTATTTTTATTATTATTATTAAGAGTGTAGATATCTTATTTTGAAACCAATAAATTAAATAAATTAATTACTTTTTATTAAAAATAATTACAAACTTTAAATCCAGTCAATAAAATTTTGAATCATATGATTAAAACATACAAATTTCAAATTTGATTCCATCATATTATCATTATTTATTTTTGAAAAATTTATTATTTTGATTGAATTCAAGAATAATTAATTAGCTCAGTCATTCAATTACGCAAATTAATTAAATAAGATGCTTGAATTATAATTAATCTTCAAGCAATTTGATCTAATCATAGTTTATTTTTCAAAATACAAAAATAATAAAAGTAATTTGAAATTTGAACAAACACTTTAATTTAGTTCTATAAAACACATCACTTTTTAATATTTTTTTTGTAAGATTTAAATATTTAAAGTGAGTATTGGTAGAAAATTATTTTTAATTGTAATTCTAGCTTTTTTTCATAAAAAATTTTTTAGATTTGTTTAATTATTTATAATTTTTTCTACATAATAAAAATTTGATTCTTCAGTAAAATTTTTAGACAAATTTACTGAACAAAATTTTTTCTAAAATTTCAAGAAAAATTATTTACATAATATTTATTATAATAATTTCCAAGATTATATTAGCAAAAAAATAACAATTTTTGAATCTGCTTAAATTAATCATTTTGTATAAAATATTAAATAGATGGAAACAAAAATATTAAATTCTCTTAATATTTAAAATTAAAATAACTACTAATATATGTTTATATATTCTGTAAATTGTGCAAAGGGTTTATATTTTTATTAATACATAAAGCAATTATAATTGTTTAGAGTATTATAATTATCTATCTTAATATATATTTATCTCTTATAGATGTGCTTTTATCAATATTAAAAAAGAAATAATTAGCTAAAATTTTTGATCAATTATTAATAAAATTAATTGGATTTGTTTATAGATAAAATAATTTATACTTAAATATAAAATTAAAATAAAGAATTTATAATTATATAATCTACTTTTTAATAATCACACTTCATGTAATTAAGGTTTATTGTTTACATTTGCTTAGCTTTAATTTTTTCTTTTCTTTAAAAAGTGTTAAACATACTTATATAAATAATTATCAACTAAGCTAAAAATATAAGATTATATGCTAACAACAAACCTAAAAGAACATTTCCTATATCTATATACTTTTTAAGTTCATCATCTTCAATTACAGACTATGCTTTAAAAGTTTTTTCTTATGCAAGTAAAGGAATATGGAGGAACCATGCTGCTGATAAAATTACCTAAAAATTTAATTACCCGACTTAGCTTATTCTCATTAGGGGCCATATATTATGTTAAAAACGAAGAAATAAGAAAAGTTAGCTCACAAATAATGCAAACGGCAAGGGGGTATTTAAATAAGGAGCAAGCAGTCCTTAATTTTTGAATTTTCCAAAATATGGCTATTTAGAATTAATTCCTTGTATTTGGTAACCTAAAAGCCTGAAATTATATTCTGAAGTCTTAGCTAAATAATCTGGAACTTATGAAAAAACAAAATTTCCTATAAATTGATAGAGTTTGTACAGCTATGGAGGATAAATTATATCTAGTAAAAGGAAAATAGAAATTGGTTGAAGAGTGTTTAACAAGTAAAATACTATCTAAAATTAATTGATTATTTAGAATAATCCAGAATTAGATTTTTTGAATTCACTTAGATAGCCATTTATGTTATCAAGGTGCAAGTTATCTTAGTTTTTGCTCTTAAATAAAAGGGGCCTATTCCAACTATCGATCTTGAGTTAACATAGCTTTCTTTTAATATAAATTATTCATTATCACTTATGAAAAATGAATTTTAGCAAATAGTCACTGCAGATGAGGTTGCATAGAAATTTTAATTTATCTTTATCTCTAATTCGAGCACACACATTATTATCCTTATTTTTCAAACCCACCAGCACTTTACAAACGCTCATGTTAGTTACAAGATAGACACTATGAAGAGCAGTTTTAACAATTTTTTTAATTAGAATGAAAAAAAGTACAAGTTAGACAAGGCTAACAAATCCCATTTTAAACCTCATTCACTGCAATTATGTAAAGGAAGATTTATTCTATTTACAGCACATTTAGTGCAGTTATTATTGATTTAGCTGCGGCTTAAGTATTTATAAGTATAATTTAAGTTAATACATTTACCATTTAGCTCAATATATTAACTATCACATAAACAGTTAGGCATAGCTCTCTTATATGATAAGCAAGAGATGCAAATATTAGAATCTGAATAACTACATGTATCACATTTATAATTGCCTTAGCATATCTTTAATCCTGTATTAGATTATGAAATACAATCACATTTAGGAGTTATTTAATTTATAGATTATCATTAAGTGCACTGGCTGCTACTATCGATATATTCTTGGCATTAATAGTCACATTTTTTACATAGTTAAGTTAGTTTATCATAAAAAAGATTTGATTAACACTATTAGCATTATTTTAAAGGATCAGCATTAGCATCTTTACATCAAATAGATATAAACTAATCATTAACATATTCTCCTTATCAAAATAAATATTAACTATGCGATATAGGTATTATAAAATAACAGGTTTGATCTTTTAAGTTAATTACTTGTATATATAAAGTTGTTCTCAATAAAGCACACTATTGCTAAGTAATTATTATGTTATTTAAATAAAGTTACTACCTTTTTAAGTGTAGGCATTTGTTATTAGACATAATACATATAACAATGGCAATGTGATACCATATTTTCCCCTAAATTTTTTAGTTTTGAGGATTTTTACTGTTTAATAGTCTTTTTATAAATCTATTATTTCACTAAATTTGTATTAATAAAAATAATTATAGATTTATATTCTATCTTTAATATTTGGTTTTAAAAATATAAAAATAAAGATAAATAAATAAATTTATATTATATTTATAACATTTAATTAACATCCATTCTTGTTATCTAAGTTTATCAATTATGCTTTATCATAAAATTATTTTTTAGACAACTAATCTTTTAGCTTTAAGGTACTTTCTCAATATCTTTAACTTGCCTGAGAAATTAATTTTATTATTGCTATAAATAGATATTAGAGATAAGTTTTAAAGAATAAAATAAAAGTAAAAAGAAAAAATATTTTAATTAAAACTTTGATTTGTAAAATAGTTTTTGTTTATTTTATGATAATTATCTTAAAAATATAAAATCAATATCATAACGTTAAACAAAAATTATGTAAATCAATTAAAAAGATTGCATTAGTTTTAATTCATGTTTTTTTTAATACAATCCAAACAAATAAGCTGTTTTTACTAGAGATTAAGTGTCAAATTTGAGAGATTAGTGCAGTTTGCTAATCCAGAGCCTAAGCCTGAGGCACCTTTATCACAAATTTAATTTCCACTTTTAAATATTGAAGAAAATATTAGTTAGTTAGAAGGAAAAATGAATAAAAAATATGATTAAGATTAAACTCGTAAATAATTTATATCAGCAAATGTTGAAAATGAAAAATGACTTAAATTAAAAAATCATAATCAGAATCAAAAAGTAAATCAATCAGGTAAAAAGATTGTTTTAGTTTTAATCCATTTTTGTATTAATAAAATCCAAAACAAATAAGCTTTGTTTACTGTAAATAAAGTGTCAAATTAGAGAGATTAGTGCAGCTTGCTAATCCAAAGCCTAAGCCTGAGGCACCATTTGCACTAATTTAATTTCCACTTTTTAAATATTGAAGAAAATAATAGTTAGTTAGAAGGAAAAATGAATAAAAAATAAGATTAAGAATAAAATAGTAAATTATTTAAGTCAGCAAATGTTAAAAATGAAAAATAACTTAAATTAAAAAATCATAATCAGAATCAAAAAGTAAATCAATCAAGTAAAAAGATTTTTTTAGTTTTAATTCATTTTTATATTAATACTATACAATCAAAAACAAATAAGCTGTTTTTACTTTAAATTAAGTGTCAAATTTGAGAGATTAGTGCAGTTTGCTAATGCAGAGCCTAAGCCTGAGGCACCATTTGCACCAATTTAATTTCCACTTTTTAATTATTGAAGAAAATATTAGTTAGCTAGAAGGAAAAATGAATAAAAAATATGATTAAGAATAAACTAGTAAATAATTTATGTCAGCAAATGTTGAAAATGAAAAATGACTTAAGTTAAAAAAGCATAATCAGAATCAATAAGTAAATAAGATTGTTTTAGTTTGAATTCACTTTTATATTAATACAGTTAAAAATAAATAAGCTGTTTTTACTTTAAATCAAGTGTTAAATTTGAGAGATTAGTGCATATTGCTAATGCAGAGCCTAAGTCTGAGGCACCATTTGCACTAATTTAATTTCCACTTTTTAAATATTGAAGAAAATATTAGTTAGTTATAAGCAAAAATGTATAAAAAATATGATTAAGAATAAACTAGTAAATAATTTATGTCAGCAAATGTTGAAAATGAAAAATAACTTAAATTAAAAAAGCATAATCAGAATCAATAAGTAAATCAATCAAGTAAAGTTTTATTTCATTTTTATATTAATACAATACAATCAAAAACAAATAAGCTGTTATTACGATAAATCAAGTGTCAAATTTGAGAGATTAGTGCAGTTTGCTAATGCAGAGCCTAAGTCTGAGGCACCATTTGCACCAATTTAATTTCCACTTTTTAAATATTGAAGAAAACATTAGTTAGTTAGAAGGAAAAATGTATAAAAAATATGATTAAGAATAAACTAGTAAATAATTTATGCCAGCAAATATTGAAAATGAAAAATGACTTAAATTAAAAAAGTATAATCAGAATCAAAAAGTAAATCAATCAAGTAAAAAGATTGTTTTTGTTTTAATTCATTTTTATATTAATACTATACAATCAAAAACAAATAAGCTGTTTTTACTTTAAATTAAGTGTCAAATTTGAGAGATTAGTGCAGTTTGCTAATCCAGAGCCTAAGCCTGAGGCACCATTTGCACCAATTTAATTTCCACTTTTTAAATATATAAGAAAATATTAGTTAGTTAGAAAGAAAAATGAATAAAAAATATGATTAAAAATAAACTAGTAAATAATTTATATCAACAAATGTTGAAAATGAAACATGACTTAATTAAAAAAGCATAATCAGAATCAAAAAGTAATAAATTAAGTAAAAAGATTGTTTTAGTTTTAATCCATTATATTAATACAAACAAAAACAAATAAGCTGTTTTTACTGTAAATCTAGAGTCAAATTTGAGAGATTAATGCAGTTTGCTAATGCGGAGCCTAAGTCTGAGACACCAATTGCACCAATTTAATTTCCACTTTTTAATTATTGAAGAAAATATTAGTTAGTTTGAAGGAAAAATGAGTAAAAAATAAGATTAAGAATAAACTAGTAAATAATTTATATCAGCAAATGTTGAAAATGAAAAATGACTTAAATTAAAAAATCATAATCAGAATCAAAAAGTAAATCAATCAAGTAAAAAGATTGTTTTAGTTTTAATCCATTTTTATATAAATAAAATCCAAAACAAATAAGCTGTTTTTACTTTAAATCTAGTGTCAAATTAGAGAGATTAGTGCAGTTTGCTAATGCAGAGCCTAAGTCTGAGACACCATTTGCACCAATTTAATTTCCACTTTTTAATATTGAAGAAAATATTAGTTAGTTAGAAGGAAAAATGAATAAAAAATAAGATTAAGAATAAAATAATAAATAACCTATGTCATCAAATGTTGAAAATGAAAAATGACTTAAACTAAAAAAGAATAGTCAGAATTAAAAAGTAAATCAATCAAGTAAAAAGATTGATTTAGTTTTAATTCATTTTTATATTAATACAATAAAATCCATAACAAATAAGCTGTTTTTACTAGAGATTAAGTGTCAAATTTGAGAGATTAGTGCAGGATGCTAATGCAGTGCCTAAGTTTGAGGCACCTTTATCATCAATTTAATTGTAACTTTTTAAAAATTGAAGAAAATATTAGTTAGTTAGAAGGAAAAATGAATAAAAAATAAGATTAAGAAAAAACTAGTAAATAATTTATGTCAGCAAATGTTGAAAATGAAACATGACTTAATTAAAAAAGCATAATCAGAATCAAAAAGTAATCAATCAAGTAAAAAGATTGTTTTAGTTTTAATTCATTTTTATATTAATACAATCCAAAACAAATAAGCTGTTTTTACCCTAAATCAAGTGTCAAATTTGAGAGATTAGTGCAGTTTGCTAATGCAGAGCCGAAGCGTAAGGCATCTTCATCACCAATTTTAATTCCACTTTTTAAATATTGAAGAAAATATTAGTTTATTAGAAGGAAAAATGAATAAAAAATAAGATTAAGAATAAGCTATTAAGTAATTTAAGTAAGGTTTGAAAATTAAAAATCATATAAAAAAACATAAATATAAATTTGAATAAATAAATAATAATATCTGAAAATATTTCTTGAAAAAGAATTTAACTTGATAATAATGATAAAATAAATAAGAATAGTTTTTATATATTAAATTTACAAGTTATAAATATTGAGATCAGTATGAGTTTAAAGAGAAGAGTTTATAAACTTTTTTAATGATAAAAATAAAATTAAAGAGTAATTAACTAAAAAATAAGTACTTACATCTTTTAGCTTTTTAAAATATTTATTCTATTATATCATTTACTTTTTTTGTTAAGGGAGTAAAAATTTTATCGAAATTTAATTAGTTATAAAAATTGTTATTTATTTACTTATTTTTTAATAAAAATAAGTTTAGATAGGATATTATAGATTCTTCAGATGTGAACTCAGCACCAACTATACTCTTCAAATTCTAAAATCTTTTTTGTTTTTGTAAATATTTTTTCAAAATTGATGATTCTCAAATTTCGCTTTCAAACTTCATTCTCTAATCCTCAATTTAGAAAAAGATTAAATTATATAACAATATATAAGTGAACGGAGGCAGTATAGCTTTTGATTAATAGCTTAAATCATCAATATTTTCATTGCCATGAAGAAACATATTTTTTTCAACCTGGCCTAAATTAAGCCCCGTATTTATATTCTCTATTACATAAAGCAATTACAATTGTTTAAAGTACTATAATTATCAATCTTAATATTGATTTGTCACTTATAAATATGCTTTTATCAATATAAAAAAAGAAATAATTTGCTTAAAATTTTGATGAGTTGTGAATAAAATTAATTGGATTTATTTGTAGATAAAATAATTTATACCTAAATATAAAATTAAAATAAAGAATTAATAATTATATATATAATTTATTGTCTTAAATGTTTACTATTTTATAATTTTAGTTAATTTATAACTTGAGTGAGTATTAAATATTTGGATCACTGCAATATTTTATTTATACTCTACTTTTTTAATAATTACACTTCATGTAATTAAGGCTTATTATTTATAGTTAGTTAGCTTTAATTTTTTCTTTTCTTTAAAAAGTTATAAACATACTTATATAAATCATATATCAACTAAGTGAAAAATATGAGATTATATGCTAAAAACAAACCTAAAATAACATTTCCTATATCTAAATACTTTTTAAGTTCATCATCTTCAATTACAGACTATATTTTAAAGGTTTTTTCTTATGCAAGTAAAGGTATATGGAGGAACCATGCTGCTGATAAAATTAATTCTCCTAAAAATTTAACTGCCAGACTTAGCTTATCCTAATAAGGGGTCATATATATTGTTAAAAATGAAGAAATAAGAAAAGTTAGCCCACAAATAATGCAAATAGCAAGGGGGTATTTAAATAAGGAGCAAACTGTCAGAACATATAAATATTTTTTTATATTTTATTGCAAAAAGTAGGTTTTTTAAAATGGTGTAGAATTGCTTTTTAATCTCTCTGTAAATAGCATAGAATATTAATTTCCTTCAAGTTAATTTTAAGTAACATTTAAATAGTTAAAATAAAATAAAGCAATTTGCATCAATAACAATGTTAAAGCTAAATAAAATCCTAATCTGTAAATATAAGAGTCTTAATTAATTTCAATAAATTAAACAAAGCAACAGATAACTATTATAGAAAGACTCACTTCATTATCTTTATTTATCCTTTGAATTAAAAAGGTTTTTATTTTTTCAAGTATATTATTTTTTTAGAAAAGCCTAAGTTATATTGCTATAGTTAATATCAGCGATATAAATAAAACAATATATTTTATGACAACTAAAGGAATATTTACTAAAAGACTTAGGCAAAATCCGTAATTTTTGAATTTTCCAAAATTTGGCTGTTTAGAATCTATTCCTTATATTTGGTAACCTAAAAGCCTGAAATTATATTCTGAAGGCTACGCTAAATAATCTGGAACTTATGGAAAAACAAAATTTCCTATAAATTGATAGAGTTTGTACAGCTATGGAGGATAAATTATATCTAGTAAAAGGAAAACAGAAATTGGTTGAAGAGTGTTTAACAAGTAAAATACTATCTAAAATTAATTGATTATTTAGAATAGTCCAGAATTAGATTTTTTTAATTCACTTAGATAACCATTTATGTTATCAAGGTGCAAGTTATCTTAATTTTCGCTCTTAAATAAAAAGGGACCTATTCCTACTATCAATCTTGAATTAACATAGCTATCTCTTAATATAAATTAATCATCATCACTTATGAAAAATTAATTTTGGTAAATAATCACTACACATGAGGTTGCATAAAAATTTTAATTTATTTTTATCTCTAATTAAAATGTGTTCTCATCATAAATAGGATTAACAACATCATAATAGGTATCAGAAATTTCAGGTATATAAACTCTAACAATTTTATTAAGGATAAACTCTTAAAGGTTAAACTTTGTAAGAGGTTTTTCAAACATGAATTTTATTAAGTGTTTTTAGTTTTATTTAGAATAATTTAAGTATAAATCCATTGTTTTCAGGCATTTAGGCATATTTTTTGAGTCTAAATTATATAATAATTAATTCGGGCACACACATTATTATCCTTATTTTTAAAACCCACCAGCACATTACAAACACTCATATTAGTTACAAGATAGACACTATGAAGAGCAGTTTTAACAATTTTTTAAATTAGAATCAAAAAAAGTACCAGTTGGACAAGGCTAACAAATACCATTTTAATCCTCTTAAAAGCCTTCATTGCAAATACATAAAGGAGGGTTTATTCTATTTACAGAGCACTTAGTGCAGTTATTATTGCTTTAGCTGCAGCTTTAACATTTATAACTACAATTTAAGTTAATACATTCATCATTTAACTCAATATATTAACTATCACATAAGCAGTTAGGCATAATTCTCTTTTCTGAAGAGCAAGTGATGCAAATATTAGAATCTGAATAACTGCATGAACCACATTTATAATTGCATTAGCATGTATTTTATCCAGTAATAGGTTATGAAATACAATCACATTTAGGAGTTATTTAATTTATTGATTCACATTAAGTGCACTGGCTGCTACTATCGATGCATTCTTTACATTAATAGTCACATTCTTAGCATAGTTATGTTAGTTTATCATAAAAAAAATGTGATTAACACTATTAACATTATTTTAAAGGATCAGCATTAGCATCTTTGCATAAAATACATATAAACTAACCATTAACATATTCTCCTTATCCACATAAATATTAACTAGGTGACATAGGTATTATTAAATCACAGGTTTGATCTTTTAAATTAATTACTGGTATATTTTAAGTTGTTCTCGATAATTAAGCACACTATTGTTAAGTAATTATTCTATTATTAAAATAAAGGTATTACCTTTTTAAGTGCAGGCATTTGTTATTAGACACATTAATATAAATATGACATGGTTCAGTTTAAGTAAAATCATAATACACAAACCCATTTTAGCTGTATATACTGATATTATCCAAGAATATTTAAAAAGAAGCTGTGTTTGACCCAAATTAGATGAAACCTAGTTGAAAATTTGTTTTTTAGCTTGCAAAAGTAAATTGCTCTAAAGTGTAATTGCATATAACATCTACTTTATAAAGTAGCACATATTACTTATACATTTGCTTTAAATCCCCACTAAAGGTAATAAAAAAGAAATTAGGCTAATCAAAAAGGAGGACAGCTTTTTATGTAGAGAAACATTAAGAGTCAAAGCAAACTCTGACTCTGATTATTTATAAAAGATAATCAGGTACAAGAACAACTTAAAATGAGTATCCCCCTTAGGTGAATGATAGATTAATAAATAAAAATTAAGAATATTAATTTTTTGAGTCCATTTCCAGATTTAATGAAATAGTTGTGATTCCATAGCTATTACCTGAATAAGTCAAACTAGCTTAAACACTTTGAGATATCTAAAAACCTTATATTTTGTTATATTTTTAAAGATTTTAGCTGAAAATAAGCTTTACACTTGGATTATTACTATTCCCTGATGAGTTAATAATTTCTTTTAAAAAATTGGAATATTTTTAGTCAAACTTGTATCTTCCTATCAACTGAGTGTCATCTCGATATAAGGAAAACATTTAATCAATACCTTGCTAAGTAGAGTAATTAAGGTTTCTAATAAATGTTATAGAATTGCTCAATAAAGATAAACAACCATTTACTAGTTAATCACAATATCCTATGCAAAATTGTAAATCTGGAGAAGTAAAAAATTACTCTGTATCAGTGAATTCAAATTAGTTGTTTATTTAATTAGATCTGAATAATAGTAGGTAGTTATATTTATCAGTCCAAAATCCTATCCAAGCTGGATCTGAAATGTAAAAAATATAATCTTTATAGAATTTATTTTTGATGTTAAATTGTACAGTTAACAGAGGAACTCCATTTGTGTCTGAAACATAGCTTAAAATAATGCTAAGTATAAAAACTGAATTTTACTTTACCCATGCTATTACAGTGTTATTTATTTTACCATTAATACTCATTACTTAAAAAGTGAAAGAAAAGAAGATGGAGTCTTGTTATTATAAATTAAAATTCTATCCATAATACTAATACTTAGACTAAACATCCATATTAGAGCAACTCTAACCAAAATCAGGTTTTTTCATAACAAACCTAAACTGACTATCCTTTGAAGGGATTGTTAAATAAGGTAATGTACACTTATCTCCGTCATCAAAAGCATTAGGATTCAAACAATTTCCATTTTTATCTCTTGTTAAGTTGCAATCATTTGGGCTATTACAATATCTACAATAGCTTGGACATAAAACGCATTGCTAATCTTAAAAGTAATACCCTTATATACATTTACATCCATCTGGTGAGGAATTGTCATTTATCATTTTTGAGGGACAAATTTTTCGAGGTGGATTCCAATCTTTTATACCATTAATTTCTTAATCTGTATTAATTTAACTTTTAATAACACAGCTCATGTTGTTTTAAAAATCTAAAAGGTAATTCGATTTGCAGAGTATACAAGTTCCATCTGCACTTTAAAGTAAGCAATTTTAAAAAGAATATATTAAAGATCCTTTGTAAATTCTGATGTGGTTTAACTAATATTGATTATTACTACTTTATTTAAATTTTAATTGGAATACTGAAGTGCCGGATGTAAGCGAAATTGATTACATATTTTACTCATTCCCTTAGATAATTAAAGATAATGGGGCAGAACTGTATTGGCTATAATGGATAATAACGTGAATCCACTTTGAGATATCAAATTGAACTTAAGCTGATCCAAATACAATGTTATTAAAATATTATGAGAAAGTAACAAGATTGTCAGGCAATATAAGAGTTAAAAAATTAAAACTTGCTATTTACTAAAATTTAATAAAGAATGATATAATAAATTCATTCAATCCTTCTAATTCTATTAATTATGTATCTAAACGATTTGTTGAGCTTATAGTATTGTTTAATAATTAATCTTGTATACTTAGTCTTTAATATCTAGTTCCAATATCACTTAATAACTAGCCTGGATTTTATTAAGAGTAAAAATAATCGTAATGCATGATTAAACTAGACTCCTATTTTGCTAAGTAATCTTCAATTTTAGAAGTTGATTATATCTAGTTGTAACTATCAATTTCTATAGCTAGCTATTTATATAATGAACAGGAAGGTTACACATTCAGTCTTTTTGGGGGATTTCCAGAATTGAACTCCATATTTTACAATAGCAAATATTAATTTGAATATGCTTTTGACAAACCAGATAAATTTATATAGCTTCTATAAAAATATGCTCCACCATTAACTTAAATATTTCCGGAACTGCAACTTAAAGTTACAACCATAAAAAACCACCTATTAGCTACTATATTTGATGTATTTTAAGTAACACTTTATAATCCTTATAAATTGAATATTAATTGATTCTATTTAAGGTTAATCAAGAGAGCCATTAAGGTTTAGTTTTATTCATGAATCGAAAATATTACATAATTATTCGATTAGTACCCATATAATAAAAACCACCCAGAAATAGTTATGTTTTGAGCTTGTTACGCATTTGGAAAAATGCTTGTGAATTATGTTGTGAAAGATATATTATCAGGCTATACTTAACATGGCTATACTATATATTAATAAGTAAGCTGCTTCCTTTATATATTAGAATAGGGCTATAAGCTAGATACTATTACAAATATGTAAGCCAACGTAATAGATATTTGTAAATAAATTGTCATTTTTCTTTTTCTTAATTTAAAATAGTGAGTGTTCTTTTACCAATTATTATTTCGCTCAAATCAAAAACTCTAATCTTTAATAAAAACAATAAATTATCATACTTGGCTTCTAAATCGTTGATAAAATATCAGATAAGAATCACTCAATTTTTATTAATTTATTATTTAAGCTGTAATCTAAGATATATAATTTAATTTGATATTAGTCACGTAATTAACATTACTATTCTTAGTGCTTACATTCTTAAATTTTAAATAAAAGATTGTAAAGTTAATAGTCTAACTCTAAATTAAATTATACTAAAAAATTAACTTGCTATTTATAATGCGATAAATTAATAAATTTTTATCTCAAAATTATTTTATTAAAAATTAAGTAAATTTATTTAATTTTACCTATTTAAAAAGTAATTTAATGTAAAAAATCTTTAATCTGATTTAGAAATTATTTATTTGACTAAATTAATTTTTTAATATTTAAACAGTAAATTATTTTAATTAAATTCTATCCAATCATTATTTTTATTATTTTAGTTTTTAATAAATTATTAAGAAGATAAAATAATGAGAGCTATTCAATTTTTTTAAAATATATAAATAAGAGAGTAGAGAAATGAAATAATATCTATAATTTTAATAGTGAAAAATAACGAATGTATATTTTAACAATTGTTTGCTTATTTTTTGATTCTTCTTTCTATATAAAAAAATTTCCTTATTGATAAATAGAAAAAAAAAAAATTCTAACCCTTTTTTCTTAAAAGAGGAAGAGTAATTAACTATAAAAAATAAGGTACTATTTCTTTGAATTTAGTAAAAATAGTTAATTTTATCTATATTAACAATATGAATAAGATGCCATATTTTCAAAAGCTAATATAAAATATATACAGTATTAATGATATTTGATTAAGAGCAAACTTTTAATTTTTTATCTTTAAAATTAGATAAATTTAAATGACTCTTATTATTTTCAAAGGAAATAACTTAATATTTATTACTTTCAAATTCTTTAATCATCTTTTTCTTGATTAATTTATTGATGCATAAGACTTTTTTCAATATTTTGTAAATGTTATTGAATTCTTTTGCAACTATTAGATAGAGATTAGTCAGTATTTATACAGTTTTCAAATTTCTTATCTTCAATGTTTTAGACAAAAGATTAATGCCAATTATATAATAATATAGTGCCGTAATCTAATTATGTTTCAAGATTTCTAATTAATTCTTGATACTCTAAGAACAAAGAACAAAATAACTAATGCTCATGATTTAAGTAAATATGATGAAATTATATTTGATATTATAAGAATATTTATTTTTAAAAGTTATTCAAATTAGGTTTTTATAAGAGACTGTTTAATAATGAAAAGCTATATTTTAAAAAATTTTAATTTAAAAAAGAAATTTTGAATGTAATTTACATTTATTTTGAGAATTTTCTAAATACCTCTGAATTATCAAATATTATGCCTAAGAAAAATTCATATACAAAAGTATAAAAATTGATTTCTTAATTGTTGATTAGTTTTCCTAAATTTTCTATTATATATTCAGAGTAATCATTAAGATCAGTTTCAAATTTGATATATTTAAATATTCTTATTATAAATCTAACAAATTCAGAATATTGTCTTGGCGAATTATTATAATATTCAATAATTTTAACTATAATTAGACCGTAAAATGAGTTATCAACGGGTTTGTGAGAATAGAGAAAGCAAGCAAGTTAGATAAATTAATCAAGTGACTCATCAGCTAATTAATGATAATTCTATAAAATGTCGAAAATATTGGCTAAAAAATATTTATCAAAGCTCTCATAAACTGGTAGAATCAAAATCTAGTCTAAAAAAGTGTCTATTTTTTCTATCTTTATCTAAAGACTATCACTATTATTAAGTGAAAAATAATCTTTTAAATTATTTTTATAGTAAAAGGCTTTCATGATTTAGCATTCAATATCATCAGTTTAATGCATTGATTTTATATCTGTAATATTTTACCATTGATGATTTTTTAATAAATTAAGATTCTCAAGTTTGATATTTTTATTTTTACAGCTTAATTTGCCAAAAATTCGATTAAAAAAATATGTTAACAAACCAATTGTTATCCCATCTTAAGATAGCAAAGCTTTTATTTTATTATCTTAAATAAACATATTCAAAAATATTATCAATTTGTTAAGCTATGATGTTTCTTCATTAATGCTTATAAATTTTTCAATATCTAAATTAAACTAATCTACTTGTTATTGTTGATCTTTCTACATCAGAGAGTAAATTGTTTTACACACACTATAAGTCTCTGCAAATAGAATTTTATTCCAATCTAAACTTGTTTTTATATATTCCAAGTATTTAAATTAGTTAGTCCTGTACATGTAATAATGTGAACATGTATTAGAATAAGTAACAAAATCAATTACTTTAATCTAAATGATCGATTCAGATGCAAAGAATCCAAACATTTTTTAGGCTTTTTATTCGTTTTAGTCTTAAAATATTACAACATTATAAGGAGTGATATCCCCATGATATAAAGATCTCTCATTCATTTAAATGTTAAATTAAATTAGAGATTTTAATATATCAATCAATTCGCTTGTTTATATTGTCCTTAACTGCTTTAGATTATGTAAACTTAATATTCCTGTTTCGAAAAGTAATTTATTTTCATTATCAGAGTAATCCAACAACTTACAGACATAACTTGATAAATAAACATTATTTTTTTATTACAAAATTTTTTAATGAAAACATTTTTCATTCAAATATTAACCATGCTATTTAAAATGTTTAAGAGCATACCTCTTTTTTTACTAAAAATCATAATAAATCTATACACTTCCCTATCCTCCCTCTCCTAATTCTCCTATTTTCGACAATTAAGATATATTCGTTTGACTAATCGATAACTAGCTCATTTACGTGCTAAACCTTTACAAAGATGAAAAATTAGAGCTGAAGAATAGTTATGACCATTATTAATTACAAGAAATTTTAGATTTGCTATTCTTTTATTTAATTTCTAATGTAATTTTATTTTAAGTATTTTACTATTATACAATTTCTATTGTAGTATCGCATTTATCTTATTAAAATATCTCAGATTAAATATTAAATATTTTTGTAGTTTTTTAAATCTCATTTAAATTTTATTCTTAAAAGAATGTAGTCGATTTACTTTCTTAATAAACAATTTTACTATTTTATAAATAAGCTTATGTGTTTTCAAATAAATTTGATTTACTTTTATTATTTAAAATTTATACTGTCTATGTACATTATATGGGCTCCTCTTAAAGTGGCTAATATTCTTAAGTTTCAAAGTAATAATCAGTATCAAGTTAGCATTTACTATTTTAATTATTGCTAATTAATTTATCACATTCAGTTTATTATTAAAGCTTATCTAGGTTTTGTATATTATCAACGTTTTAATTGGTAATTTATATGTTCAGCTAATAATTAACCTGCATAATCTCATTTTCTAAATTTTTATATTTTCTTAAAAATTCTACAAATAATTTTTAACAGTTTTATTAGTCAATTTAGTTGTTTCTGTCTAGTTATGGAAAAGAATTAAAAGTTTATTGTCTCTAAACTTAAGCTGCTAAAATTTATATTTTAAATTATAAATAAATTAGACTTTATAATTTTAAATTTATAATTAAAAATAAATTGTAAATAATTTATGAATATTAAAAAATTGTACCTTCTTTTATCTTTTATTTTAGCGTTATATCATCAAACAATTAGATATAATTTTTATTTTATCTTAAATGAATTCTTGAATAATATTATACTTATTCTGGATTTGTGTTTAGATAGTATTCAGATATATTCAAAGCCATTTCTTTTAAAATAATTTGAGGTATTTTTACATCATCTGGATTCTTTTTTTCAAGTTTTATTTTATTTTTGTATAGATTTTCTAATATTTGCAATTACACTTTAACGTCTTCTTTGGAATATTTATTTAAATTGATAGCACATATGCAGTACAATTATTACGTAATTAATTGCTAGTTTTAAAAAAATGCTGGATCTTGAGATATCCTTTTAAACATAGTACCTTTTTATAATTTATCTAAAATTTAGATGTAAGAATCAGTAAATAAATCTTATAAAAAGTAATTTCCTTAATCTTCAGATTCAAATAAATTTGGCTTATAAGTTAGCTTAGTTAAATTATCAATATTTAAGTAAGCTGGTTCAATTAAACTTCTAATAATGAGAAACGCAATATCACTATTATGTTTAAATTAAATTAGATTATTCTGAAGGTATTACAAAGTGTTAATATCTATTTGGTATTGAAATAATTCTTTGCTCTTTTATGCTAAACGTAAAATATTTGAAAAAAACTCTTTTTCAGGTTGGCTTTCTACTTAGTTTTAGTAAAATTTCCAAAATAATTCATGTTTTTGATTATTAAGTAAAAAAAATGTAAATCTGAGAAAACAGTATCTTGGGTTACTAAGTAGATTTTCATTTGCAATAAGTTTAATTTGTTCATCTAATTTATTTTATTTGTCTTTGAAAATATCAAAAAAGAATTTTAAAATTAATTCAATCGATTCATCACTAATTTGTATATTATTTTAGATTATTTATTTCACTCCTCTCATTATTTAGCAAAAAGTGTTTGTTTTTAAAGATTCTATGACTAGCTCTTCTGGCTAATTAGAATGTTAATAATAGAGTAAAGCAAGCTCATTAAGTTGATTAGAATTAGAATAATAGTTTTTAATAATTACTTGCTCTGTTTAGCTAAGATAAATAAATTAAGGATCTTCATGAACTTGCTATTCAGGTATTATTTTTCTTATTTAACAATATAAAATATCTTTATCAATTTATAATTTATTTTTTTCTAGGAAAAATAAAATGAAATCAGATAATTCTTTGCTAAATATTTTTTTGAGTTTTTCAATTTGATTATTTTCTAATTAGAAGGATTCTTAATCTTCAATTTAATTTACTTAGCTATCTAAATTAAATACTAGTTTAAGTACTTCATGAATAAACAATTTTATAGAAAAAAAGAGATAATGCTCTTCAGTGAACTCAAAAAAAATACTTTACTAGTTTTTTTAATTTTCTAATTTCTACAGAGAAGTTGGAAAGGTTCCATTAAAGATCATCATGTAAGCCCAAAAGTTTAAAGTCTAGGTTATAGAGTAGACTTAGTTATATTTTAAGTAAAAATTATTTTAATGAGCATATGATTTATAGAGACTAAATGCATTGAATTTTAAATTTGTTAAATAGTAATTGTTTTCTAAAAAATAAAATAATATCTAAAGCATTTGGTTTAATATTTGTCTGAGTGTTATTTCTTATATGTAAGTGTTGTTTCTAACGTAAACATATTTTAAATCATCTAGATTGTATTTCCCATCTATTATGTATATATGTTAATATTCATAATCTATTTATCCTATTTTACTTACAAATCTAGTTAAATTAGAATCTGAATTCACTGATAAAACTCTTTGATTTATCATGTAAAAATGTTATGTACTTGGTATTGAGATAATGCAATATTTCATGTTAAATTTTCTATCAACTAATTGAATTAAGCAGTCCTAAGAATTTATTTTACTAAAATTTTTTACATAAATATCTCCATTAGAATCAGCCTTTAGACTTTATTTGAATTAGAAATGATTATTGGTTGTTTTAGAAAGATCATTTAATTTTTTTATCAAACTTTTAGTTCTATTAAAAGTATCTTAAATTTGATACTAAAATATTTATTTTTCTTTTTATAATTCATAAATTTATCTCAATTGTAAAATATTGCTATTTTAATTTTCAACGTTAAAAGAAAAATATGAGTCGACTGGATATGTTATGGTTTATTTTGTGAGTCCATATTGCTATCAAAAAAATAAAATAATAAAAAATAAATAAAATAAAATCTTACATGTAGAATTGGTGTAAAATCGATGTAAAGCAGTTTAGATAGATTTTTAACAGCTTATTAAAATTCTTATTTTTACTGTTAATTTTATATTTATATATCTCTAGAGAATTTAATTTCTTCCTAAATAAATTAATCAGAGATTTATTACTTTTAATCATATAAATTAAAATAATTAAATATCCTGCAGCTATTTTGATTTTCGAGAATTTCTAAATCAGATTTTGCTTAAAGCAATTTTAACTTATAAAATATTTCATTTAAGTTATTTATTTCACTTAGCACTAACCTTCTGAAATAGTTATTCATTTGGTCAGATAAAGGAAACACTTGATTATTTTAATAACGATTCAAAATTATTTGGATAAATAAATAAAATCTTTAACATTCCTTTATTTAGAAATAACTTGGAAAGTTTGAATCATGAAATTTTTATTGTAATTTATTGATTTGTTAGAACCTAATTTTAGAAATAAAATAACTAAAAAATTTTAGAATTAATAAAAATATTTACAAATTCTACAAAGCTGATAGATCTCCAATGATAAGGAAAATCATAAGTAGCATATCACAAGTTGGAAGTAAAAAATTACGGATCTGACTAAATATAGTTTCATCATGGAAACATTTATTATTACTTTCTTAAATTATTTTTAAACAGTTTTGAATTTTATTTTTTATTAATTTGGAATCTCTTTATTAAATAACTTATATCAATATTTTAATTAGTTTAATTTATATTTTGGTATCTTAAAATTTGACTATTTATTCTTAAGTTTTGATATTTTTGAGAATCTTTAAAAGTAATTCAAGTTTATTACAAGAAATGTAGGCATATGAAATTTTATCAATAAAGTATTATATAAGCTATTCGTCATTGCTTTGCATATATTTTTCTAAAATATTCTTGAAAATAATTCCAAAATGTTCAGATTTAATATGATTAATTAAGAAAAATTTTAAAATGAATGATTGCATCATTTGAAAATCATTATTGCTATATTTTTTTTATTCAATAGAATGTTTTATATAACTCTCAAATTTACTAAAATTAGTTTCATTTGAATATTTTAACCATATCAGTAGCTTATAAGCTTCAATTTCAAGTTTTTATTATTTTTAGGAAACTTTGATGGTAATATTATGATAAAATTAAACTTATTATTCCTTATTATCACTTTCTGTATTGTTTTCTTGATATTTTAGCTTGTGATCTTATATGTATATTTATAAATAGTGCATATTGATAATAGGGTAGTGCATAAGAACATCTTCATAATACTTTTCAAAAAATTCAATAACCTCCTTTTAACAAACCCCTCTGCTTTAAAAATGTTAATCTTCAATAAACTCTTTCATTAATTTATCATAAAAATTATTTTCTTCATTTTAATTCGTCTCTATCTTCCTCACTAGTTCAAGAATACAGCTTATTTCTCTGTAAAGTATTATTTGTTTGTCAAAAGAATTTTAACATTTTTTCAACGTATATAGTTTCCTTAATTTTATAATATATTTAGACTCTTTACAATCTAAGCCTACATTGTGTTCATCATACTAACTGTAAAATAATCCTAACTCATCAAAAATTAAAGCAAAGTCTATTAATTGCATTAAAATATGTAGCCTATCTATTTAATTAAATTTGTTTTTAGAATACTCTAACAGCTATTTAAAAGACAAATCGAAAGCTTCCTCTATTACAGAGCTATATTCTTCATTGAAATTTATTATTTTACAAAATATTGATTCAATTAACTAAATTTTTGATAATCTTTCATATGATTGATAAAATCTACCGAATTCTATTTTTTTAATTAATAAATAGGCATTGATAAACTTCTAGCTAACTTTATTGTAAAACATAGTGTAAACAATAGAATCATTTTCAAACTTAAAAAAGACAAGCCTAAATTATTCGTCAAATCTGCGTTATGAAAAAATACTTTCTTGAAAAGTTGGATAGTAATCTTCATAAAATTATTAAACAAGATTTCGATAGCCTTAGGCTTATCTTTTAAATCTATTTTATTCAAATTAAATGGAGAGCTTAGAAATTACATAAGAATCAGATTAAATTATCTAACCTATATCCTAAATAATAATTAGCATAAATATTTTTATTAAATTTTACATAATTTGTCTCTCCTTGTTAATTTCCTGACAAAATCTATTTATTTGTTTGTTTATGAATAAATTTTAAGTAAAGCTTAATTAAATAAATATACTAAGCTAGGGACATATGATAGAAGATCAAATGTACTTTTAAATGTATCCTTAAAAGAATCTTCAAACTAAATTTATTGTTTTTAACACTTCTTTGACTTAAGGTCTTGAAAAAAAATAATATTTTTATCTTAGCTATCATCTTAGTTTTCATGCATGAATTCTTTTAGGAATTTTATGTTATTAATTTGAGACTTTAGATTAGTCTCATTTTCGCAAATTTAATTTTGATTACCTTTAAGTTAAAAAATATTTTAAATATAAAAGTTAAATTTGATTACTGAACCTACTTACTTTTATTTTCTGTTTTCTAAAATTAGCGAGGAGAATATTTTATGTAAATCATTTCATTTTAATTTATTTGTTTTAAACTAACCTAGTTTTTATCATTTTATTACATAACTAAGTTGAGATTTTAACTCTTTAGATTTTCTTAATCTTTATTTTCTTTCTTTCTTTTTTTACTTTACTTTTCAACTTAATATAATTTATAGATATCTTTATCAAATATTTAAATATAATTGTAAAAACAAATTTTATCAAATAATTTATGACCACTTTTCCATAAACATTATTAGGCAAAACAATATCACTATTCTATCATATCAATTCTAGAATTTAATTTTATTTTAGATTTCAGTATTTTTGAAAATAAATATTTTCTTTTTATTTATTTTATTATTTATAAAAGCCTTTAAAAATTATAATTTTAAGCAAATATTATATATCCGTTTATATAAAATATTTTTTTTAATATTAAAACTAAGTATCAATTAAAAGAATGAAAAGTTTTACATTTTTCTTAATAATTTAGATTAAAAGTTTTGAATCAATTTTAAATTTAAAATAATTAAATAAATAAAATAAATACTAATCAAATTATATTTTAAATTAAATTTAAATCTAAAATTGTTTCTTGTGGTAATGTAAAATTAATCTTTATATTTTTTTATTTGTTAGAATAATTAATGCACTTATAATAAAAAAAACATCTTCGTATCCGTTCATTAAAATAATTTATTTTTTTTAAATAGTCAATTAAAAAATACATGGTTGTGTGTATCATGAAGAGAGATAAACTTTGAATTGATCAAATTCTAAATTATATACAAAAAATAATCATACGATATATAATTAAAAAGTTTTATTACATATTTTTGTTATAAATTTTATAATACTCAAAAAATAATTTAATTGAATCAAGTTTTGATTCTTGCTTACACTTTGAATAATGGATGATTCATATATTTTACAAAAATTTAAGATCTTAGATATGAGATATTAAATTAAAACTCCTTGTTTAATAAACAAACTAAGAGAAAAAACTTAAAAGCTTGAAATACATATGTAGATCTCATAAAATTAATTTTCTAATTAATCCTAGTAAATTTATAGCATTTGCTGGACAAAATAATTATTTACAGTCAGTGATTCTTATTTAAACTAATAAATTAAATATTTTTATTTCATTTTTTCATATTATTAATTTTTTTATGGATTTAAAGTGTATTGTAGTTATAGAGTAAAATGCTTTTATTTAGAAAAAATTAACTAAAAAAGTATTTAATTGTTTTTGTAAAATCTTGAATATTGATTATTTAAATAATTGTTTTGTTTTTAGAAAGTTAAAAAGAATTCTAGTGTGTAAAAAGAAATTATAATTTGAATTATTTTTTAATTTGTAGAAGTTACTTGCTTAAAAAACAAAAGAATAGTAAAAATATAAACATAACATATTTAAAAAAGAAATACATTAAGAATAAAATATATTTTATTAGTAGAATCTACCCATTTAATCAAAGCAGATTAACAATTAATTAGTTAAGATAAAATCTTCTAATAGAGAATTTGATTTTTATAATATTAAATGCTATAAGTATCAATTATATTGTAGTATTTAAAACATTTCAGATTTTTATTAAATTTTTAGATATTTTTATACACAAGTTAAATTAATTATATCAAACTATCTTAAATGCTTTTTATGCTTTTTTCTTTTTTGAGGTTTTTATTTCTACTTCAAAGTTTCTTTTTTTATCCTTTGAAGGAATAAGCTTTGTCTTTGATTCCTTTTCATCAAAATCATCGTCACCAACATTTTTATTAGTTTCTGTTTTGTTTTACTGATTTTTAGATGAGTCATTTTCATCATTTTTATCAGTGTCTTAATTAGTGGTATCTTTTACTATTTATTGGCTTTTTGTTTCTCTTTCCTTTTTCTTTTTTTCTAATTCTTTTTTCTTTTTTGCATCAAAATCTGTTCCTACTAATTACTTTTTTGTTATACCTTTCACAACTCCTGCACTTTCTCCAAATTATCTATAAAATATTAATTGTTTGATTAAGTCTACTTATTAATTGAATAAAGATCTCTTACTCTTCAGAATATCCTAATCCCATACGTCTATGAGTATATTAAAAAATGCTTTTCATATCTTCAAAGTCTGTGTACTCCTTTTTATTTGACTCTGAAGGTTGTGCTGAATACTAACGCTAATTTTACTGTTTTCCCATTTCTTTAATATATTTTGTTAAATTTCAAATATTGATTTTAACCAATAACAATTTTATAAAGATTAACCAAATTATTAATTAAAAAATTTGTTTTTATAATAATTTAGAATGCTGATTTTCTAAAGATTAATTCTAATTTAGTTATATCTAGTGTTATTTTTATTCATTAAAACTATAATTTAGCAAATATTTAAAGTATGGAATACATTATTATTAAAAATTACTTAAATAGCATTTAAATAGTAAATTTTTAAAATAATATTTCCTATTATGATGGCTTATTTTAGTATGTTAAAAATTTGATAAAAAATAGTTCAGTTTTAAAAGATTTTAGTTGATTTTTTAGCTGATTTGATTTAAGGTAATACTATTGATTATCAGTAGAGAATTTAATATTAATTTATAAAAATCAGTTTCTTAATTAATTAAAGAGATAATTATTTAACTTTAAGAATGAGTAGTAGTAATTAGAAAAATAGACCAATCTTTTCAGCTAGTGTAAAAAACTTGTCTATTTCTACTAGACCATAAACTGCTCTAGCAGGAGGAGGATAAAGTTTACTGTTTCCCGTAAATTAGCAACAAAAAATGTTGAGAGAAAAATATCCAAATGTTACAAGTTTAAGTCCCAAATCAATGATGAAATTAAAAGTATAAGATGATTAAAAAAGCTATTTTTCTGAGTTGCTATCTTCTCCTCTGCAGAACTAGCTAAGAAATTAGAAAAGCCCATAGGCAATATCATAATTAGTTTAATCAGCGAATTCACAACTCACTTCCTCCTTAAAGAAAGGAGCTCCAAACAATATAAGAGTAAATAATGAATTAGCAGAATATGCATTTGAAGATTTGATTGAAAAAGAAGTGAAAATTTCTTAAGAGGAATATGAAGAATTTAAGAGAAAATATCATAGAATGGTGTTTGATAAAAAAGGAAATTACTTATATACTAAATTGGAGCCAAAAAGCTTAGAGCAACAGAGAACAATTTAGGAAATATATTAAAGTAAAAATACATCAGCTAAGCTTAAAAAGGATTTAAATGAACGCTAAAAGAATTTTTAGCCTGAAAAAATTATTGGAAATCTAGTTAAGAGTTCATAAGAATAGGCTACTATGCACCCAAGAAGGAAAGCTATTTAAGAAATTAAAGATAGAGCAATAAAAAGTTTAAATGAAATGCTAAACTAAACAGTAAAGTAAAAAATCATCGAAGGAGCATTGACTGAAATTCAAAAAGCTGTAATCATTTTTTTGATTATTGTGAAATAAATAACTAAATAAAACAATTATAAAAATAATTTAAATTAAACTAACTAAAGTCGACAGAAATGAACAGCGAGGTAGAAAAGTTAGTTAGAGAAAACGAAGTGTTGAGAAGGGATTTAGAAAAACTCAAAGATAATATAGTTGAGTTGTAAACACAAAATGAGAATTAGAACTGGAAAAATTCATGTTTAGTCAAAGACATAGGACAGATTAACATAGATTTTGACAAACTTAAAAAGAATTCTTGTGAATTGGAAGGTTTTATTCCATAATATAAGCTTTTGAACTCCAAATTTCCAGATTTAGATGCAAAGCAGCTTATTTTTAAATACGAAAAACTAGAAAACTTATGTCTAGAACTGACCAAAAAAATAGCAGAACTAGAAGATTAAAAGCATGCAATTGATGAAGAAAAGCAATAAATTAAATAAATATTTGATAGATAAGCTGATGACCTCATGCTCAAAGACATAAATAGAGAAAAGCAAATGAAAATGTATTTAGAAAAACTCAAAGAAAAAGAAATAGAAATAAAAGATGCAGAGGAGTACAAATAAAATTATATGCTTTTGTATAAAAAAATTTAAAAGATCTTCATTGATTGGAATTCATAAATTAAGGTATTTGTTTAAAAATATCTTTAATACTATTAAGATAAATATTCAAATAAAATTTATTCATAGAGAAATTTCATATATAAATCTTAGATCAATTTATATTTTGAAAATATTATTCAATTCTTACAATCTAATTTAAAAAAATTAACAATTAAAAAAATGAAATTTAAAAAATTACAATTAGGTTTATCCTTTAGAGAAAAAAGATGATAATGGACCAAAAGCTAATATTAAAGATCCAATGGAGATCTTAGATATTATGGAAAAGGAAATCAAGATATCAACTCCTGATAAACTCCAAGAATATTTAAGAAAAATTATTGTTTCTGCTAATTTGCTTTAAAGAAAGTAATTATTTATTAACTTAAAATATTTTCTATTGACTTTATTAAAACTAAAAATTAAAAACAAAAAAATATTCTATTAAATTAAAAATAAATTTATCAAAATAATAAAAAATTAATGTAAAAAATCTAGATACTTGCCTGAATATGTTAATGAAAAGTTTGATCCTGATAAAATTTACGAGAGAATATTAAAGCTTGTCAACAAGTTAAATGCTGAAAATTTCAAGTTAAAAGCATAAATCAAATAGCTTAAAAGGACAGATTCATTTGGGCATGATGGAGCAAACGATAAACAAAAAGGAGATTTAAATGATTCTCGTTCTTATTTAAACAGCTCGCTTACAAAAAATTATCAATATGATGAATGATAGCGTCAAATAATAATATTAATAAAATAAAAATGTAATCTATGTAAATTTATATTAGTAATTTAATACTTAATAAATAAATATAATCAACCTAAATTTTGAAAATTTTAAATCTTTATTTTTTAAAAAATTATCACACTTTTTTTGTCCACATTAGATTTGATATTCTCTAAAAATATTAAAAATTATTGAAATAACAAAATGGAAAAATAATTCTAATTAAAAATGATTGTTTATCAAATATAAAATATAAAATATAAAATTATTTCTTTTTTCATATTTATTTAGAGTTTATAAATTAATTTTGTGGAAAAAAATTTTAATTTTATTTAGACTTTTTATTGAAGGAATTTATGCAAAAAAAAAATTTGCTTGAAAAATACACTTTGGAAAAAAGTAAAATTTCTTATTTTTTATTTTTACTAATTATTTATTTCATTAAAATATAAATTTATTATAATAAGTTAAAATCACTAATGTAATACAATATGAAAAGTAAATATTTGTTCTAAATAGATTTAAACACATTAAATAATATTTGCAAGATGAAAGTGTTTTAGGATAAAAAATAAATTTAACTATTTTTGCGATTTAAAACATATTGAGAGAGTAAATAAATTAAAATTAACAAAATTTCAAAAAATTAATGTATTTTTAAAATTGGGTTACAATTTTCTAAAATTAATATCTATTTTGATTAATTGGAAAATTAAATAATTAGTTTAAAATGTAATGTACTTCCCAGCTTACATTTAATATATCATGGAATAAGTAACATTATTTGAGTTACCTCTTAATTAATGAGCTTAATTATATTTATTAAAATATATAATATAATCCGTTATATTTGTGTACAAAAATACCAATTTTTTAACATTTAAATGATTTATTTTCTATTATTGTGTTTAAACAATTTACTAATTTACTAATAAATCTTTGGATACTTTGATAAAATTATAAAATTGTGATTCAAAAATAGTTTACATCTTTGTATTTGAAGCTAAATTTAATCTAATATTGTCTATGTAATTTTTTCTATTAGCATTCTAGAATCAAGGTTTACTTAGATTCATATTTAAACAATTTTTTATTAAGCTTATAAAAAAATACCACTTGTTAATGCAACTAGTTTCTAATTTATAAAAGAAATTTTTAAGTAAATCAGACGAAACTGAATATATAGCTGAATTTTAAACATAATTAAACAATAATTTTTAAGCAAAAACAAAATTAACCTAAAGTAAATGTGCAAAAAGTAAATTATCTTGGCAATAATTTTAATAAGTTCGGTTTATGCTTTTGAAGGGATTTCATCTGAACTTATCCTCAATCAAGATGGTACTCTAGTATTTCCTATTTCATAGAAAATGTCAGATGGTACCTAATGCTAATACTATGTTAGACCTGTGATAGATTACTGCTCTAACATAATTACTGAAACTGCTAACTAAGCTGTTAAATGTGGAAATAGAGAAATTGGTCAAAATTATTTTGCTGATGGAGATGATTATACTGGTAACTTCCTTATTGGTGAAAAGAACATTAATCTTTCATTTAGCATCCCTAATTTGGGCTCAGTGTTTAATGGATAAAAGATCCTCTGTTTTGGATTTAAGTATGATGGACAATAAAATGCCTTTACTTAACTTTATCACTAAGTCCCTAAGTAATAGATTTTCATGAGTTTGCCCTTTTAACCTAGTTCTAATGAAATCAAGGGTACTATTGACATAGGTGATGCTGATATATCAAAAACCAAGAATAATGTTTATCCTATTTCTTTAAAAAGCTCTGGAGAAGCAGGTTATTATAGCGCCTATTCAAATAAAGATGTCTCATATGGCGATTACACCTTATTTAGTCCTAGAGTTGTTTTTGTTAATGTGAACTCTCCTTTCTTTTTGTTTTCACAATTCTAAATTTAAGATTTATTAAAGGCTTTTACATAGTAGGGTATTAAATATAATTATTAACCAAATTAAAATCACTTCATTTCAGTGCCTTCTATAGAAAATCTTAAAAATCTTGAAATAAATGTAGTATCAAGTTCATCTTAGCCATTCAAGATAACCATCTTACCTTCTTAATATACCGCTTAATTGAATAACGGAGAATACCAAGTTCTAATTGGACTTGCAACTTACATGGGATCTATGACTCTAAGTAATAGAGTCTTTGAAACTTACTATATAGGTTTTGACTTTTCCACTAAATAAATCCTAATAGCTGAAAAAGTCAACGAACAACTTCAATAATAATATTGAATTTACAGTCATATATATAAATAGAATATTATCATTAAAATAAAACTATTAAAGTTTTTTTATATTTTAAATTTATTCATTTATTTTTTTATTTTAAACTTATAAAAATAATTTTCAATTTAATCGTTTCAAGGGTTAATATCCATTTCTTTCAATTAATTCTAAAAAAATAATAATTTTTATTGAATAATTATTATACAAATCGAATTTGAATTATTTAATTAAAAAGTCCTATTTAGAGTTTCTTCAGTTATTTTTAATTTTTAAAAATAATTTTCATTTTAAGGATTTATTTTGTTGTCCTTTCTTATAATAAATTTTGAATTAGTAAAAATAAAATATATAGAATCTGAATATTAAAATAATACTATTAAATTTGTTATATTTTAAGTGCTATTCACTTATTTTAAATTTATCAAAATAATTTTCAATTTAATAATTTCAAGGGTTAATTAATTAAAAAAAAAAAATATTTTAAAACTTTATAAATTAAACTTTATCAAAAGAATATTTACAACTGTTATCCTATATAAAAAATATATATTTACTAGATTTAATGGTAACTCTAATTAAGTTATATAAATTTATGAATATGGTTAAAAATTAAATTGTTTTAATGCTAGCAATACATATTCTTTTTAAAGTAGTTATGTTTTAATGTATCATATTAGCATATTATTTCATAAAATAAATCATGCATTTAATTTATGGAGATAAAATAATTAAACAGAAATTTAATTTTCTATTATAATATTTATAATAAAAAAATACTATAAAGCAAAAAAATAATCTAATTAAATAAAGCAACACTTATTTTTAATTTATTTAGGCATATTAACTTTATTTTATACCATTTTTGAAAAAATCTTTTAAAATTTGCATTCTTTTATGTATTAATAAGTAATGTAATAAAAAAATATCTAAATGGATTTTATTTTTAATTGTTATGTGTCACTTTACATTTTTTAATACTCAAGAAAAGCTTATAACAATTTTTAATTTTCTAAAAATTGTATCCAAAATAAAAAAGAAGAGGAAATTATTTATTTTTTTAATCGTTTTTTTACTTTTTTAATAACTAATTCTGAGTTATTTATTTTGTCTTGAAATTTCAGTTTTAAGATGGTATTCTAAAAAATTATATAAATAGGGAGTAAAGAACGAACATATTAGGTTTAACTGATTTGTGTTTATGTAAATTATTTTATCTTAAAGAAATATTTTAAACAAATTTTAGCCTTCAAAAGGATATTTATCCATAATAAAAAAGAAGTTAGTCAAATAATCGATTTATTGGTTTCTTTATTTTACAAAAAATTGGAGGTGGGTTATTTATTATTTAATGAAATTACTCCACTAAGATACTAAGATGAAATTTTAAAAATGTATAAATTGGTAAAGAGTAAATAAATGTTAGTAAAATAAATCCTTTGAGTGATTAATATAATTGTAAAATATGATTGTTCATATAATTATTAATAAATTTACAGTTAGTATTAGCAAAAAACATATTTTCATTTACATTCAGTGCTTATAGATGTTTTTACAACAATTTTAAAAGAATATATTCTTCGTCATATCAATTAGGATAATATTGCATCAATTTTTTATGATTTAATAGTTAAAAAAAACAAAGTGATAACATATTAGTATTATTTATAATAAATAAATTTAGATATCAAACAAGATCTGGTTCAACACTAGTATTTTGAATCTATGTTATTGGCAATTAATTTATAAATTACTTATCTATGATTAGCTAAAAAGACCCTACCACTTAAACCTTGTATAAGAGTATTTTGTAAAATGCTTAACATTAATTTGCAATAAAGAAACAAATGCTCAATTACTTTTAATAAATAAAAATATATGGATAGAAGCATGTATAAACAGAAATATTAGTAATACAATTTAATGGATGCTTTTATGATTGATTATTAGATTATGTTTACAAAGGGTTTCTTTAAATTGGGTAGAAATCACTGGTAAAAACTCTTATTTTCATCTTTTATTTGGATTAAAACTGTCCACAAATTTATTTAAATTAATTAGAAATATAAAAAATAGAGTATTTCTCAAAATCATTCATATAATTGTATTTTTACTACAATAAATTCGCTAAGGAATCTAGAGATTACTTAATTTACATGTTAATTCTATATCTGTTTATTTTTTTCAGTTTACATATTTTAATAATTGTGCATAAAATATATGGTCATAAAAAAATATAAAAATATTTATATCAATCATACTTTTTTTCAATAATAAATGATTCTACTTAAAAAGTAAAATTTACATCTCAAAGAAAGCATGAATGCATCTTTTAATAAAGTATAGAAATTTTTAGAGAGAAAACTCTTGGCTTTACAAATTCAACTGCATTTATAATTGAGATGCATTAACCAAAATAAATATTTAAATTAAGTCGAAAGTAAAATTAATTGCATCAATCAAATTTTTAGTAACACTTATAATTACCTTCTGAATGTAGATTTTTTAATAAAGGAAAGTACTAAATAGATGGTTTTTTGACTTATATTTAAATTAAATCAAATAAATATTGAATTTATTATTTCTTTTTTTGCATTTGAATACTTTTTTAGTTTTACTTTATTCATTCAGTATAAATTTTAGACCTAATTGAATTGATTTATTATTTTTCAAAGTAATAGTTTTTCTTTTAATAATCAATTTTGATTTTTAAAATTTCAACAACACTTTCAAATTACTGTAAGACAAAGAAAAATTTCCATAACCAAATTTAATAATAAAAAAACTCTTTAAAATTATAAATTTAAATTTTTTTTTGAAATTATCGAATCATAATATAAAATTTGTATGTAAATCTAATTATATTTTTTACCAAAGGAAAGAACATTTAGTTAATAACCATCCATAAATCATTATTAGCTTTATCTTTCTTCATTTATTTTTATAGTTCGAAATAACCTTTGTTCATTTAAAGTGTAGTCAATCTGAATTATAATTATTACTTTTTTATTTTTTAACCTTAATGATATTTTATTGGCTAAAAACTTCATTTGTAATCTATTATTTTTCAAATTATATTTAAAATTGAAAATCAATCACCAATCAAATAAAATTAAAAAAATGTTAACTTTTTATATTTACCCGGTTTATGAAATTTAAAAGTGATAAGAAGTAGATGATTTTGTTGAGAGAGTTTTAAAATAACTAAGTATTTTTATATTTAGGGGAAAAAATGAAAATTTATATGAATATTTCAATTCAATTATATGCTCAATTAAATAGAAAAAAATATTTTTTAAGATCACCATCAATCAAAAGAAAAAAAATAAAATCAATTTTAACTCTGTTTATTTTTTTAATCTAAATATGTATTTGTTTTAAAATAGCAAAATTATTCTAAGAAAATTCAGAAAAGTTAAATTTAAAATAAATAATTGAAAGAAACTATGAAAAGCTCAGTAAGCTTAATAATATAAATATACGAACGAAATTCTGAATAGTTTCTAAAATTTAAATTTTATATCACTTATCAAATAATTTTGATTTTTTGACTTTGATAATAATTGAATTTTATTTATTATTATAATGATCGTTTTTTATTGTCAAAATAGAGCATTTGTTGAAAGAGCCCAATCGATTTCATAAAATACAATTTTTATTTAATCATTAAATATTATAAATAATATTTTAATAAGAAATTTGCAATAAATTTTATTCTACACTCAAACTACATTTCAAAATACTTAGACAAATCATGTGTTTAGAAAATATTCAAATACTTTGCGGGAAGTAAGATTGAATAAAATCAATAACTTTTCACAGTAATATTTTGTTTTGTGGTAAATCTATGCGATTAGAATTTATGGTTAATATTACTTTAAGAATTCATTAGTTTTAAAATTTAATCAAATCGACTAAAATCAAGCAAGCAATCAATCAATCAATCAAACAAACAAAAATATTGAATTCAAAAAGAAATTAAGTTTTCTTAAAATGTAGATATGAATAGGGTATATTAAAAATTTATTTTACAGAATGTATGCAAATGTATCTAAAATAATACAAAAAAAAAGAGCTATATTTTGTTTAGAGAAAATTCTTAATCCTAAAAAATATTATTATTGTATCTTATTTTATATTATATTTTGCCTAAATTACAAGTGTATGTATGTATCTATTTGTTTGCTGATGTCTGTATGTATCTTGGTTTGATTCAATTTTATAGAACCACTATCATTTGTTAAAAACCAATAAAGTATTTTTAAATTTGGAGCCAGAATAAATTTAACCTTTTATATGTTATCATTTTTAACTCGACTTCTATTAAATTCTACATTGGTTTAGATCTGAAGGATGCTACTCCATAAATTATTCCTATTAATTTGAAGTAAAGCAACTAAAATTATGGTAAATGATAATTTTGATTTAATATTTTATTAATAGCCATTGGAATAAATGGAAGATAGATACATGCAAAAATTAGTTTTTTTTGAAATCACAAGTAAGTATTTTATTGGATAATTAACAAATACCAAAGATACAATAAAATGCATATGGAATAAATAATGTTTATAAATCATCCAATTAATCTATTTATTTATTATATTTTTTTTGTTAGAATCTTCAATAGAAGTATTCGCTCTTTCGATTCTCAAGATTTTGATACAATTTAAACTGAGTAACTAAATAATTATTCTCTTTAGTAAAAGATATCAGCTGATATTGTAACAGATGACTATCGGTGTGTCAAAACTGTTCTATATTTATGTCGTAGTTGATATCATTTTGTGTCGATTCATATAATATAATATTTTAATCCTTTATTATTTGCAAGCACCTTACTTTGTTAGGATTGCTTAGAGTAATCAATTTAGTTGTGATTTCAATATTTCCTCTTTATTGAACTAATCCAATTATTGCTAAATTAGAAGTCTTTCCAATTTGTGCAAATATTCTATTCATGTGAATTGAAATATCATATATAAAGCTATTTAGTTTTATTTAATTCAAAATTTCTAGAGTCTCAAATGAGCTAATTTTGATAAACCCATCAGCTGAACTAGTCGCAAATTGTATATCCCTACTGCCATTACCTCCCTGTAATTTTAATACTTTGATTGAGTAGATAGTCTTTGAGTGAATAGTTTGGCTTCTGCAAGCTTGTGGTCTGCTATAGCTAAAGACAGAGAGAGACCCTCCTTCATCGCCACATAAAAAAGAATCTTTACAGCTTACTGATTATAGAGAATAAATTGATCTTTGTATTGATTTCGTCTTGAATACCTTTTAGCCAGTCAGTATATTCCATCCATACACTTCCTCTTCACGCCCCGCAGTTAGTAATAACTGTTGATTTATTTAAATAGATTAATATAAATCATTTACTTTAAAAATAAAAATTAATAATCACAAAAAATTGACCACATTATGATATTTAGGTAAAGAGTAAGTTTTCTTTAAATAAATTCAAATATATAGGAGTGGAATAATTAATAAATAAGCAATATCATTGGAAATATTATTATTTTCCTTATTGAATTACTGGATTGATTTTTAAAATATTCAAAATTCAAAAAAATAAATAAATGCAAATAAATTACATTGTTGTATTGATCGTAATGACAAGTGTATATAGCATTCAAATGTCCCTCAATTATTCTGATACATTTGTAATTTATTAAAGAAAATACTCTTATTTTGTTATCTCCAGATACTGAAATAAGTAATTTTTGTTTGGGAATATATACAAGGTCATTTACTGCGTCATTGAAAGAGTTAAATATTTTTATTATTTTTTATGTTTTCAAATCCCATATTTTTATTGTTCCATCAGAGGAACACGAAGCACAAACTGCCTTATACAGATGTAATACTCTCCATATCGACTTTGAATGAATATTAGCAATCTTGTTTTAGGCCGTCCTTGTAGAGAATAAATTTTCTGGGTTGTTTTAATTATTAGCTAAATTGCTAAAAGACAAGGAGCTAGGTCCAATATTTTACTGGCCTATTTAAGAAGCTAATTAAGTAGACTCTAAATTGTTAGAAACTAAATGTGAATTGCTAGAAAATTACATAGAGATGTCTTCCTAGCTCATTAAATTGCTTTCAGTTTGGTTCTTTTGAATGATAGGACTTTCATAAAAAGGAGCCTAAATCAAACCATTTCTAAATTTCTTGTGAATTTCATTTGAAAGAGTGAAGAAATAATCTGATATTTTTTTTATATGATTGAATTACTATATAATTTTCATTTAAATGTCTTTTTATGTCATAACCTAAAATGTTTAATCTTCTTAAGTAAATTCGGATATTTCAACATATCCCCCACCATTAACTTGATCTTTAAGCCTTGATTAATTATCAATCAAAAAATGAAAAGAATTACTTACAAATTATTAAACAATTTCGCTAGAGACAGCTTCATTTTTCTTTTCAAATTAGCTATAGCATTCCTGCAATTTATTCTCATAGCTTTGAAGATTGTAAAAGCAGTGGTTGGTAGTGTTTTCCGCTTGCTAAATTTACTTTTCTACAAACTAGTAAATGTCCAAAATCTGATTTCTGAGACACTTTAAATAATTTATATATTTCTGCTGAAAGCTATCCTTCCAATCACTGCTCTATAAACTAGAAGGAGAATTATTGCCTTTTGCATGTTATTATTAGGAGAATTCAGCCGACTGAGTCAAGTTAAAAAATTCGTTCAACGCTATTGGTTATTTAGCCTTTTAACTGTAATAGATGCTATGAAATGTGCTTATGTATTCTTCGATAGGAATCACCTTGTGGCCTTTATGGTTTACTTTCTAACTCTCCGTCATAGCTTATTATGAATTACTACTATTGTAATTATGAAAAGAGTCGTTAATGCAGTAGTGGCATAATAGACTTTTGTTTTTGCAACTATCATCAACGCATATAAAAATTTTAGGTGAAGAGTGATGCTACTTTATGCATCTATCGTATTAAAGGTAATAACCTTATTCTTCTTAGTTTTTTGCTATGCTTTGCTTCATTAAATTTTAAAATTAACTAATTTTTCTATGTTTGGAATACTAAAATAGATTTAGATTTAAACGCTAATAACTTACTGATTTAAAAGATTTATATGAACATGCATTAATATATATTATTCTATTTGAATTAAATTTTCAAATAGCTTAATGCTATATTGATAAAGAAATGTATATAAAAATTTTTTTAATTCATTAAGTATTACTTTAAGACATCATCAAAATCATTAGAAAGCTAAAATCTAATTTAATAATGTAAATACTATTTAATATCTTACTAGATTAAATTAATATAATGCATATCAAAAATAGATTTTGATTATACGATCTATGAATATGTAATATTTATAAAATTTGTTATTATTACACAATATATCATAATCATTTATTTTAAATCTTTAAAATAGCGTCTAATAATGAATGAAAGAATAAATAAATAAGCAAATATATAAAATGAGAGAATTTTATATTTTTTTAAATGGAATTTGTTTAAAAATACTTCAATCAGTCATATAAAATATGAAGTAAAATTTTTAAAAATGTATTAATTTTAAGTAACATCACAAAGATTATGAGAAATATTTAGCCTTGTAAATTTATATTAGCGTAAAAACAGTGTAAAGTAAAGTAAGGTAAAGTGAACCAGCTATCTCTTATTTTGATTCTCAAAAAATTAATATAAAAATAGAAACACTTAATTAATATTTGAGAAAATTAATAATTAATCAGAAATAATTGGTTTTTAAATAGCTTTTTAAAATGTAAACAGCTTGTTATATGTCTGATTTATGTTATTAAAGTAAGACTAACCTAAAATTATAAAGTAAAAGTCAATTTTAGCAAAAAAAAAAAAAAACAGAAAAAACTAAGAAAAAATGTGTTGTCAGTTTATAAAAGAAAAGATATATTGTAACAAAATAAGAATATAAATACTTTGGTATGTACATACAATCAATTTGTAAATATTAAATTTATAAGGTTATATATAATATTATTAAAAATATTTGTAAAATTAAGATTTGTTAAATTTATAAATTAGTGTTTGATTTATTGTGTTTTGGTTTGAAATTATTACAAAAGAAAGAAGAAAGAATTATTATGTTTGTGTTTGTGTTTGCTTGTTTATTTTTGGTAATACAAATCAATACTTACCAATTATTTTTAATTATCAAGATATTTGTGATCGTTTTTGATAGGTTAGATACATAGAAAGAAATTAAGGAAGATGGTAGATCAATTATTAGTAGATATTTAGTTGCTTATTTGGTTTGTTTGTAGGATTAGAAAGATAAACAAATGATTATTTATGTTTAGTATAATTAATGAATGAATGACTCCTATTTAAATTTAAATAGCTTATTATTTTCTTTTTTTATATGTTTTAGTATTGATATTGTAAGATTTGTCAATTTTTTAATGTGTAAGATTAAGATATTCTCAATAAGGTATTCAATATTGAGGTTAGAAATTAGAATTAAAAGTGGGGATGTTATTTCCACTGCTGTTTCTTTTACCAAATTGTTTTAAGATAAGCCCTCCTTTGCCTGTATCAACACAGGAGAGTCTTTTGCGCATAGCTTCCATTTTAACATTTTTACCACTTTATTCAGGAGTTTATTGCTTGGAAGAATAAGAGGAACAAGAAGATACTGATGAAAAGCGTTAAGCAGCTTGAGGATGGTATGAATGCTAATCATAAGATTAAGGATACAAGTAAGCTTAGGGATTATATTACTAAGGGTATTATTGTTAAGGGTAGTAAGGTTGTTGCTACATGGGGAACATAGGAACTTATGGTTACATAGGAACGTGATGATATTAGAGCATGCCTTAATTGAAATGATATTAATAGTATTACTATTGTTAATATTAATGAAGTTGCTATTACTGTTGGTTATAGTAGTTCTATTATTATACTCTCATTTGATAATGGTATTATTATTACTATTGTTGGTAATTGTTAGCATAAGGAGATGAATAAGAATTGTAAGATGATGTTTGTGAAAAGCTTGTATTTGAAGAATTGTATTGGGAGAGGTCAAATTATTAACTATCTCCATCAGTTTAATCGAATTAATCTGAATTGCTTCTAGCAGAGTTAAGAGCAGGGTAGGTAAAATTTTCAAGTTCCATTTTTAATGATAAGTTTATTTATGCGGATGTGTATGCAAGTGTAAAGTATTTAAAGTGATGTGATGTTTGAAGACTTATATTGACAAGCAAGTAATTAAGTAAATGATAAAATTTAAGTAGATGGATATATTAGCAATAGATCAATGAGCCGCAAATAAATGAAAGTAATGTATTTATGTTTTTATTTATTTGACTTTATTTTGTTTCTGATTGAATAAGGTTAGATCTTTGTTATTTTAAATTTTTTTGTTCAATTTGATTTTATTTAATTAATTAATGATTATAGGAATAACAAACAAGAGCTTGAATTATTTGAAATGAATTGAAGAACAATGTTTGATTGAATTTTCATGTATTTATTGTAAATTTTGATTTATTTACGAAGAAATCGAATTTTGATTGGTATGTAGGTACTCAATTCCAAATCTATGCACTCTTTTACTATATTAACAATTTAACCATCAAAAACTATTGCTTAATTAATTTTATATGGTAAATTTTTATTCTTTAGGTCTAACAAAAGTGTTGTAAATTCCCACAAAATAAGCTTCCTTACTTCATATAATTATTCTAAATCCATAAATTAATAATTGCCTTTTCTTTTTTTTCATTAATGCCCCACCGCTTCACTCATTCATTTATTAATTCATACATTCAAAAATTCATACTCGTATACTTTTTTATTCATTCATTTTTTATTAACTTAATTAATAATATGAATTTTAAAGTAGAAATTTAGTCATCCATTTCTCTCTTCTGTTTTGCTGGGGGATCTATTTAAACTACTCTTTACACCAACTTTCAATTTTTTTTTAAATTGAATCATTTTTTGCATAGATTCTATTTTTTTGGAAAACAAATCTTTTTGAGAAGGTTAAATATTATCTTTTATTTTTTCAAGCATCAAATAATAAGCAAATAGACATTTTTATCTATACTTAATTTAGCAAAAAAAAGCCAGTTTGTTTTGTGAAATACTTCCAGCACCGCTGCTTGATTAAATTTACTCTCAAAAATGTATTACTTGAAATGTGTTAAAGTACTGAGTAATAAATTATACTCTATAAACACTTTTTAAATAAATTATACGAATTATGTTTGGAAAAAGGGAGATTTTTTTTCATCTAAAATTTAAAAAATAAAAAGATCCAGTAGCTAAAAATTGAAATCTTGTATTAACTCAATAACAATCATTCTTTAACATATTCATGTAGATTTTTTAGTAATATTGCACTAAAAATTAAGGTAAATTCTTTTTTTAGGAAATAACTATATCATTTATAAATTAATCTACGATCGATTGTTTTGTTATACTCGAAATGTAAAAGATTTACATAGATTTAAATTTAAATTAAAACTACCAAAAATAGCTTAGGTAACTTTCATTAATAATTGATACAGAAAAATATTTTTTTAATGAGCAGCTTAAGATTTAAAAAGCAGAATTTAAAAATGGTATGGAGAGTTTATTTAAATAGTTTAATGCCAATTTTTTAAATAAATAAAAATTGGTACATTTATTCATAATTTGAGAAATTACTTTATTTATTAATTTAAAACATGGAATTTTGCTTTTTTTATCATTTTTATATAAAAAATACAAACTTATTTATGATGAAAACTGAAATTGCTTTATCTTTAAAGCAATTCTCTCAACTTAATAGCTATTAATTCACTTTTTTAATAAGTATTTTTAAATTTTGTAAGGCAAATTAGATTAATTTCAATTAGGATTTATATTGATTTGTTTTTTTTTAAGAAAAAATATACTGGTAAAAGCTAAACAATTTCAAATTTATATTTGAATTATTTAAAAATGAATAAGACAATTTTATTAAATAAATGAACTCAATACTCAACATTTTTATAAACTAAAATTCAGTTTGGTTACAGAGTTTAAATCTCCTTTCGTTTCTGTTTGAAATTATAAATTTAGATAAGTATGATTAAATTGTTAAGCTATTTTATATTATAAAGCTTATAGTAATTTACTGCACTACTTTACCATTTGTGCAAACACATTCCTTCCATTAATTAAATATTTTTAAACTGAATTTTGACCTTTTTAGTTTCTTTCACCCAACAAAATTTTATAAATACTGATACCCATATGGTGGGGAATCATTTCAGCAAATATTTTGAAATATAATTTTGCTATCCATAAAAGAAAAACCTTTATTGATTCATTCATAATTATATTTCTGTTATTTAAATTTTTGTGATTACTTGGGTATCTAATAATTAGAAGGATTATTAAAAGATAAATTTCGACTAAATTTAAATATAATTTGCTAACCATACATTTTTATGGTTATTAATGAGCTTTTTTCTTTACATTTTTGATAATTGAATCTTAGTCTTTATTTAAACACATTTTTCCTATAAAACCTGCTTTCTCATTCACAAATTTATATTTATTTCAAACATTTTCAGCAAACATCGATTAAACTGGATATAATTTTTTTTCATACGATAATTGAAAAAGTTATCACATGCTTGTAAGTATTAAGCTTCAAAAACAATTTACTTAATTACTGTTAGAATTCCTCTGTCACAAATGATTATTTACAGCGTAGCTATTTTTATTTATGGATTTTTTTGATGGCAAATAAAATAGAAGAAAATTAAGCCTTTTTCTTAATCAGTCAAATTTTCTTTTCTAAAGCAGTAAACTAAAAATGACTCAGTGATAATGAAAGCTAGATTTTCCTAACACAAGGCGTTTAAATTTCTTTAAACTCATCTTACATTTAATAAAAAATTTGGTAAAAAGCTAAATTCTATTCATCCTTAAAAATTACAATTTACAAACCATTTAATATTTTCTGCTGGCACTATCAAAACTAAAATATCCCACCCTAACCATATTCAAAATTTTCTAATCCATCAGAATTAAATTCTCAAAAGCCTTATCAAATATCAAATACCTTTACTTTGCCAAAATCAAATACTCTATACTAATAAATTAATTAATATTTATAAAAGGTTTTGAATAAAAATGAATACAAACTGTCTTTCTATAAATTTTATTCATGATAGCTATTTCTTTTATAAGAAATTTTTTTTCATTTATTTGAAGAAAATAGATAAATTGTTTAAAAGTAAGACCAAATTATGAAAAGACACCTTTACTCAAAGTAGGTTAGAATCAAACAATATTTTCAAAAAGTAAAGTCAGATGATGGCAGATACAACAAACATGATGTCATTCTCTAATTTAAATTTTAAATTTAGAAACTGTATTTCAAATCTTAATTTTTTTGTGAATTAAAATTAAAAAATGCATGTGCTACCAAACTCATATAAAAAATCGTTAAGTTGATTATAGAAAATTTAAAAATATGAGAAAAAACTTCATTTAAAATTTATCAATTCTATTTGAAAATGTGTCAATATCAAAAATTTACACAAAAATTTTAACTTTTATCAAGGGTAGCTTATACTTTTTATAAAGTGTTTGAGTTTATATAATTTCAAATCTTTCTAATTAATTTGAATTATCTACAAAATGTCCCCCTCACTTTATTTTTTCTTTTTTAATTTTACAAATATGAAATTCCCCTTTTTAGTTTACTCATTTTTAATTTATTTTTTTAAATGAAGTTTATACTTTTTTATAAATATAAAGGATTTAATTTTTTATTAAAATACTAGCTTTTGTATTTAATCTTCTTTTGTTTGAAAATCTAAATAGCATAAAAATATTGGAAAAAAATAGTTAACTTAACAGTTAAACAGTCGAAATAATATCTAGTAACAACAAATCATGCTATTTTATAAATAAATTTAATAAAATAAATTTAAACTAATGTTTTTTCCTTAATTATTTGTTCTACATTTATATTAAAGATTTATTATAAATTCTACGAACTCGCTTTATTAAAATTAGTTGAAGTAATTTATTTAATTAATTCAATTAAGATATCATTTTTACTAGTTTTTTTAAACTCTTTTTAATCTTAATAGAAATGAAAATTATATTTTTCAAAGATTTAATTGTAGATTTTTTATTATCAAATTTATTAAATTTTTAAATAATTGAGTTAAATTTTAAAAATAATATTGTTGTTTTCTAATAAAAATAACTTGTGCTTCTAATAATTAAATAATTCAGTGAGTTTATATAATTATTCAAAAACTTTATTTAGAAATTTGATACTTTACTTTATTTATTTAGTTAGTTAGGCATTCCTTTTTTATCTTTAGTTTTAGATTTCTAACAAACTGCTAATAGCTCTAAAAGTATGGCTTAACATCACAAAAGCAAACCAAAAGCTCGTAATTCGCTTATGGATGCATGGAATCGCTTAGAAAATGCGCTTCGCGATACTGATGATATAGCGGATAGTACTTAGCTGCATATGAAAGAATTTGCAATTCATTTTGGAGGTTCTAACTCCGTCTAGAAGCCAAATTTAATGCCTTCTAATTCTCAATATTTATAGGGTAATAGCATATATAGAGAAGATCCTTATTTTGAAAATGAGGATTTGTTTTCTGCAGGCGATATGAAAAAAAAGCAATCAATACATTTAAAATAATCTCAATCCACAAATAGAATCAAACCTTTATCAGCACAAATATCTAATAAATAGCTCATAAGCAGCAACTTGCGTCCACAGACAGCAGCATTAAGTAGAAAAGCATCTGTAAATAATTAAGGTATTTAAAGGATATAGAGTAGCGTGCCTTAAAGGAATTTAGTAAGTGCTTAGAGTTAGGCATCCTTTTTTTAAAATAACAATAATATATAGCAATAATATAAATATCCAATTAGCTAAGTTTCTTCTTTAAAGAGCTTAATGAATTTGAGAGCCTAAAGTAGGCCCTTTAGCAGAAACGGTATTCCAAATCCTCATATCGCAAAATAATCAGATTTAGAGTTGTTAAGCTAGATTCCTCCTAGCTAAATAGATGATTTGATAAACAAGAGTGAAACTGTTCGAAGTTTACCTGTTGATTAAATTTTAGATTTATTTCACGCTAAATGTCGTGATTCTAAAGTAGAATACATGCCTGACTAGGCTGTCAAATTTATTGAAAAAATTAAGAAAAATTGTGCAAAGAGGCAATTTACTTTAAAAGAATGCGGATTAGGCATAGATAGTGCCCATGTCTTAGGAAATATTATCATTTCTAACAATCACTTTGTGAGACTGAATTTTCAAAAAAATATTTTATCAAACACTGGAGCAGTAATTGTTAGTGAAGCACTCAAATATAACTTCAATATAATACATTTAGATTTAAGCTCTAACAATATCTCCCCAGAAGGATTCCAGATATTTTTTGAATCGTTGCTTGGGAATTAATCACTTATTAGCTTAGATATCTCATGTAAAGAAGGTTTAAATAGGAATAAATTAGGGTTACAGGGTAGTAGAGCCTTAGAAACTTTTTTAAAATAGAATAAGACCCTTTAGATTTTAAATATATCAGGAACAAGTATGACAGAAGACGGATCAATTTGTGTTTTGAATGGACTGCAAGGAAATAAATCTATTGTTTCAATTGATTTTAGTTATAATGAATTGACCTCCACATTTATGTAAGAGGCTGTACTTAAGCTTTGTAACAGTAATATTATTGAATTGAATATGGCTAACAACCAAATAGGAGATTCTGGAATTGAGAGTATGTCTCAAATGGTTGGTGTGAATTGTAAATTTTACAAGTTTTAATCTATTAATCTTAATAATAATCAAATTACATCAAGTGGTGTTAGTCGATTCTTCGAAGCTATGCACCACAATTAAACTCTTAAAAAGATATATCTCGATTAAAATAATTTTTATGGTAGTAGTATTAATGCAATTCTCAACTATCTCTGGGAAAACAATACAATAGAAGTACTTTCACTTAATTAAACCGACTTAGACTTAGTTGGTGGTGATGCAATTGGTATTGGTCTCTAAAGGAATTTATCATTAAAAGAATTATATGTAAGGGATAACAAGCTCAAAGATGCAGGTGCAAAATAAATAGCAGAAGGAATTAAACTGTGTGAAACCCTAACTGTAAAATTATTTACAAATATTGATCGATTTTTTCTTAATAGAGTTTTTTAAATGGAAATCATTATTTTAGATTTTATTTTAAAGCCAAAGAATATCTTAGTATGCCATTAAATTAGTTTAAATATTTAAAATTTGTAAATAATAAGGTAGTTGATTTGAGTATGTGTGGAATTTCAGATGATACTGGTATGCTTATTGCAGAAGGATTAAAAGTCAATAAAAATATGAGTGCAATTTACTTGAGGGAAAACAGCCTCCATGATTATACGGGCATAGTGTTAGTAGAGGCAGCTAAAGAAAATTAAAATTTACAGAAAATTGATATTATTAGAAATCCAATAAGTTATAGATTTTAAGAGGAAATATAAAAATGCTTAGATGTTAATGTTGATCTCTACAAGAAGAACTTGGTACCAAACTACATAAATACCATGGAAGAACTTCGTATATTTGAAAAAGGAAAATATGATGACTATCAGAGACAATAGATGCTGGATAAATAGCAGAGGGAGGTATAAAAGCTATATGATGAAAAGAAGGCGTAGTATGAAAGAGAAAGCAGGATAGAAGAGCAAAAAACATTAGAAGTGTTTCAAAATAAAGAAAATGTAACTCAAGAAAGGAAACAGCAAGAAATCTGGTACAACGAAGAGGAAAAGAAATAAAGAATTGAAGAAAGTAACTTAGATGAAGACATAAAAACAATTACATAAAAAATAGGTTCTTCCAACAGTGATGTTATCAAAATGATGGTGCAAAAAAAAGAAAGAAGGGATTTTCTTTAAAAAATGACAGTTCAGAATGAAGAAGCTGTCAAATAAGCAAATGCAAAATTAAGCTAAGCGATAAATGTAAATTGGGGACTAGAAAAATAGATTGAATCTACTTAATTGCTCATAAATTAATAAAAGGAGAAGTTGGAGGAACTAATGCTAAAAATAGAAAAACTTGAAGACTACGATCCGAAAACTAAAACAGAACTCGAAATAGATAAGATAGATTAGCCTGCAGCAGTTGCTCCCTCTCCTGCAAAGAAGTCACCTAAAAAGCCTGTTTAAAATAAGTCTAAAAGTCCTCAGAAAAACAAAAGTCCTCCTAAAAAAAAATGAAAAGAGGTGAATTTTTATAGAAATGAATATGAAGCAGAATAATAAATTAAAATCTTTGGTTTTTAAAAATTAAAAAAAATGTATTTAAAGCTTAAATTAAGTGGATATAAGTTTAGATTAACTTAAAAGCTGTTAGTCTATCTATCCTTTTTTGAGTAAATATTAACTAATTAAGTTAATTAAGTTGATTTGTTTACATAAATTTATATTTCTAAATTTACAATATATAAACTTCAATCTCATCAAAAAAACTTACAGAAAAAACGAATAAGATGCAATCAAACATAATTAAATAAACAAATTAATAATTAAATAATAATTATGATTTGATATTTATTTATTTACTTACTTACTTAAATTTTCTTGCTTTTTGTTTGTATATGAGTTTAGTGTCAAAATATGTTACATAAACATTTATCAGATTATATCTTAATAAACGATTCTTTCATTGATTTGTGACTGTATTATTCAACTGATTTAAATATGTATTTAAGGATATCAATCTATTCTTTCGAATTTATTGTTTGGTAATAGTAAGTGATAAAGCTGTAGTATCTTATTTCAGCTTAGTTTTCCAAAAGAATTGTTGTAAAGAATTTATATGCATATTCAAATGCAAGAGCTTCAGATGAAGATTTATAAACAAACAAATCTTCCTTTAGCTTATAGGAATTTAGACTTTGCATTTCTTATTTTAATAAATCTTTTTTGGATAGTTTAGATTTTATCTACTTTTATTCAATGCCTTCTAAAGCAGATTGCAATTAGTCATAAAATAAAAATCCTCCACAAATACTATTTAAATCGACTATTCTCCTCATTTTAGAAGGTAGGTTTAAATCATCTATTGTTAAATCTTACACGGATTTTAAATCTTCTAATTCAATAGTTGAAAGAATAACTATAACGATCAGCTCTTCAGCACTGAAACTGCTTATTTTATCTGTTAATTTAAATCCTTTTTTAAAGAATTAGTTGGCAAAGTTAACAACGCTGTATGTTATCTCCTAGAATTTTTATTAGAACTCATCTATAGCTTTGTCTTTCTTTTATTTTTACTCTTGATTAGATACATTACTATTATAATTGTTATTTTTTAAGACAATGCTTTGATCAAATATTTAAGATTAAATTGAAAAGGGCATATCCTGTAGTGATTCATTGTTTTGATATTTTTCACTATATATTTCTTGATATTTATTTATGTTTCTTATCAGCTAAATAAGCTCAATTTGTTTCTATTTTTTCAGTCTTGTTGAGGGAATTGAAACGAACTTAAGTATTTAAAATAGAAGCAACGTTTTTTAACTCTCAATCTCTGCTTCATATTTGGAATTAACAGCTTTAATTGTATTGCTGAAATCAATCTATTAAATCAAGCCAAGTAAATTGCAAGAATCTTAATCTAAGCTCTCATAGACGTCCTGTGATGGGTGCCTTGTGAATGAATTTTAGTTAGATTTATTTATATGAAATATTTGAGACCAGTATGACTAAAATTCTTTAGTTTAATTGCTCAACCTGAGAATAAGGGCATGCACATACTAAAGTAAAGGATTATCTTTAAGGTTATTATTAATTTGCTTCTGCTGCTTAGTAAGATCATCACTTTTAAGATAAGCCTCTGCAATATGAAAGTTTTCTTAATCTTATGTTAAATATCCTTTATCAATATATGCTATCAAAAAACTTAAGATATATTTGTGATTTTAATGATCATTTAAAGTAATTGCCATTTCTAACTAAGGGATAGCTTCCTGAATACTACCTTGCAGATACAAATTCATACCTTTATCAAAATGTTTGAATTATTAATTTTTAAAAGTAAATAAATTCTTCTTTACCGTAATAATAATTATAGACTGGTGAATTGGGATTAACACTAAATCCTATTTATATATATTTATGTGCTTCTTAAAATTCAAATTAACTGAATTTTATCTTTACTAAGTTGTTAATAGCCTCCTATTTGATCTCTTGGTGTTGGTTTATTATTTGCTAATTAATGTTTTCAGCTTCCTTCAACATATTTACTCTAAAATAAGCATCAGAAAGTAGTAGCTTGGCTTATGCATTTTGACTACTCTGAATAAATTGATCCAATAATTTAATTGAATCTTAATATTTTCTAAGCTACATTAATGCTTTTGCATAATTTAAAACGATATTTACATCTTCTGGATATCTTTTGAATGCCATTTGTCCTATTTTTTGAGCTTTTAATAAATTGTATACATTCAAATATGATGAAATACATTTGTTGAAAATATCTTTATTCTGTTGATCACCATAATTTTAGTTTAATTCTAATAGCCTATCAAAGTACTCAGCAGACTTATTAAATAACTATTTTTAGTAATAAATATCTGCCATGTGAAATAGTAGCTCTTATTTCATTTAAAAATCTAAATTCTTGAATTAATCCTCTTCAAAATCTTCAAAAATATTCATAGCCTCTTCAAGCTATCCTAAAAGCTTATGAGAAAAGCCTACATAATATTTAAATTATTCATTCCCTTTTTTCTCAGAGTTAGTACGCGAAAGATTCAAGGCTTCTTAAATATTATCTTACTCAATGTAAGTCTATATACGTGATTTTAAGTCTTTTGGATCCTCCATCTAAACTAATATTACTGATATAATTTTCCTTTTCTAATACTTCTATTAAAAATATATTAATTAAAAAATTAGAAATCAAGTATTTCAGTATTAATTATATACATTTCTCAATAAAATAGAATATTAATTTAAATTTGATGTCTATGTATGTATCTATCTATTTTAATCAAATCTCTCAATAAAAATGAGTCTTATTAAAAAGTATATTTATAGTAATAGCTTACTATTTATTACTCAGAAAGGATTTATTTTAAATAAAAACTGAATAAAAAACAAAAGCACTTCGACTTTTTGAGCTAGAATTTACAATTGAAAATAGATAATTTAATTTATTCAAATAAAAAATAATGACTACAAAAATTGTTTTTCTATTTATAATAAAATAAAATTAATTAATTTTTTTTTATTTAAATTCTAATAGAAATTTATAAAAATAGTTTTTATTGCAAAACAAGAATAGAATATCTTTCTTTTAAATCAATGATTCTAAAAGTGATTGTTATTTAATCTCAAAAATGCTTACTTTTAAAAAACACATTTTAAAAATTATTTTAAGTATTCAAAATAATTCTAAATGAAAATATAATAATTATTTTATTATTATTTAAATTACTAGAATTACTCAGCTTTTCATGAACATACAATTAAATGAATTAGCTTCTCTTTATTTTAGAATTTTTAATAATTATTACCTTTTTAAATTTTAATTTATAGATTGAAAATTTTATAGAAATTAGTCTGCTTACATAATTGATCATTTATATCCAACAAATTTTTTTGATTTGTGATAGAGCAACTAAATGATCAGAAATCCTTTTATAAAAAAATTAAAAAATAAAAAAAACAAATTTTATTGAACATTTAAGAAAATAATCAAATTAATGAATGATATTCATATGCTTCATTGATGAGTACATAACAAAAATTATAATAAAAATTTTTGTTCAAGAAAAAGAAAAATTTTAGAAATAAATAAATAATTTAGTTATTAATTAATAAATTAGAAATAGAAAAAAGAAAAAAAAAAATTAGAAAATATAAATGTAAAATACTTAGACTTAGCTAAACTAAGCCCTGATTAATTAATTATCACTGGGCTCTCCTTATATCATGCCTACAAACGGATACTAATAGACTATATTTGCTTAGAGTTAACTTACTTTACCTCCTACACATAGTTTCTTATAAAGATAATACGGCCATAAAAATTCAATTTAAAAAAATAGAAAACCCAGTGCATTTGATATTCCATCATTTAATCCTGCTCCTTTAACTCCTATTTAATACATGGATACAGAACTTTAAAGCCCAGTCACTAAGGTTAGAACTAAGAGCTAAGTCTTTTCATAGACATCCAATAAATAAACTTTAGAGGAATAATGTGCAAAGTTTTTAAAGGAAACTAGTGTTTTTGAATTTTTTAGGCTTCATCCTTGCTGCAGTTGTAATACTAGCTTGAGATACAATATAAAGTTTTTATCCAAATAATTCGAATCTAATGTTATATTTCGTTCTGATAATTGTATTTCTACAGCGTTTAGATGCATCAAACAATTTTTTTGTTCCCATAAATCTTAACCTGAAGGAATTTCTTTTCAGCACGACACTCTTCGTATAGAAGTGTATGATGGTAAAGGTATAGTATATTTCAATAACTAAATTTTAGGAGAGTTCAGGAAAAGCTCTCCTTCTTTATTTTGTAAAACTTTTTGCAACGAGTTTATTGATTTGAAAATTACCCCTAAAGATGAAGATCATTTTTACGAATTAAAAAAAAATACAGATTGCTTAAATGGATTTTGTGAATGTTTTTTAACAAATAATTTTCCTTGCTGTGGAAATGAAGCCGATATTTTACTTTTAAAAAATACAACTGACGTACTATCAAGCTCTATGCTTACTAGATCTGATTGCTATCATTTTTAAACTTGTATAGGCTTATCTTGCTTTAAAGGCAAATGGGATGAAGTAAATATTAATCTCAACAATCCTGGTATATCTTATCGTGAAAAATGCCTTATCTTAGGAGCATGGTTTTATTACATTGAATACTGCTAATGAATCATTAATTAAATTATTGATAAATAAGAAAAAAGATAAAATATTGTAAATTCTGCTCAAATATTAAAAAAATATTTATTCTCACTTTTTATTCCCTATTAAAAATCTGCCTAATCATGAATATAAAATGCAATCTGATAGATTATAACGTCCATGAGATAAAATATAAAAAATACATTAAATCGACTGAAACTTTCAGATATTAGATTTCAATTTAATCAAAAAATCAATTTAAAATGATATTTCAATTTGAATTAATTTTCAAATTAATTTAAAATCATTAAATTTAACTAAATATTTATTTATTTATTACTTTGTTTGCATTTGTTACTACTCCCTGTTGATATTTGTTACTGTAAATTTCCTATTCAAATATTTGAGAAAATTTTATAATATAAGTTTTTAACTTACACTATTTCATATTTTGGAGTTTATTAATTAAGAGTGTTTTGGGTTTATTTTAATCATCAACTTTCTCATTTTAAATATTTTTTTATATAGATAAAAAATTAGTGATTTTGCAACAAAAAAATATAATTTTGTTTGCTATTAATTAATTGTAAATAAAAATAATTACTATGAATGTTTGCCTAAAATTTATATTTAAGAGAGTATCAGCTCATAAATATTGGTACTTTCATGCCATAAGATCTTGTAATATTCAATCAACCTTTTTGATGAACAAAGCAATAATTTCTGATTTTTTAAAACAAATTTAATAAGTACTTTTTTATGAATAAGAAGTTTTCTGTTCATTCAGAAATTAAAAATTTTGAAAAATTTAATTTTAGATTTCATATGTAAAGTAAAAAGAAGAGGAAGAATGTTCAACATTTTACTTAGCACACTTAATAAAAAAATATGAATTTACTCTAAAATATTTTATTAATTTATTTAAAATAAGAGTTTTTTTATTTTTTGAATATTTATTTGAATAAAAAATCATTTGAATTTGTTAATTTTAAATTTATTTGTTTGTATTTTTACCAAGATAGCTAGATAATATATTTTGAATTAATTTTAGTCTTTGAATAAGATTCTGGTAAATTACATTCTATTACTGTAATATGATCTTTTATCTTAAATTAATAGATTGTTAGATTACAAAATTTGTTTTTATCAATAGTTATTGTTTTAATTCTTTTATGAAAAAAATTTATTCGTATTTGTTTAATTTTATTTTTTAAGGATATTGTTTTATTATCTAAATATTAGATCATCATACTGTAAGACTTAACTATTTAGTGTTTAATAAAGGTTTTGTTGGGAACTAAATTTCAAATAATTGCTTTCTAGACTAATTTTTAGTTAGTTTAGCTATTCACTTAATGTTTTTCTTGTTTATTATAAAAAATTTAGATTACTTTCTAACTACTTTACTTATTCTTAACGAAGTTGTAAACACTAGTACGTTTAGAGATCTTAGTTTTAAAGATTTGGCTAATTTTGGATAAAATTAGATTAAGTTACATTTTCATTTAGATTTGATATTGAAGGCACATTTCGTAGTATTCTATTTAAGCTAGAATTAGAGAACTGATAATTTATGATATTTTAATTAGCAATCTTTTAGTAAATCTCTGTATGTTACTCTCTTTAATTATTTAATTATTAGATTTGATAGGTATTATCTTTATTTAATATTTAAATTTAGTGTTTAAATTCAGATTAATTTTGCTAATTAGTTAAATCATTCGAATTATTTTCAAAATTCAAAGATCTTTATTCAGCTTAACTTATTTGGTATTCCTAAAGATTTCCATAATCCAAATTGTCTTATTAGTCATACCCCTCATTACTCTTAGAGTCCTAGCAATCTTAATCTCTTGTATTATTCCTTTAATTTAAAGAATGATTTTCAGAGTTGAAGTTTGCTTTACTGATTTCATCAAAAACTGAATTCTATTTAATAAAATCATCCTATTAATTTGTTGAAAAAGAAGTATCAAATTCTTAATTAATTTTTTTTTGTTTTTTTTGTGGTAAGACTTAATAAGACAATTTTCTTTCTTTTGATAATCTTTTGAAAATACTATTTTATTTTTCAACAAAATCTGAATGAGAATTATCCTGATTGAAACTTTATATCTCTTCAGATGACGAATACTTAGAAATATTTTTAATTAATTTGATTTAAGTTTTATTTTTTATTAAATGACTTTCTTTTCTTGCACTTTAGTACAAATCTGGAAATTACTTTCGAAATGCGTTTTTGAACTCCTAATAATCATAATGGTATTTTTCGAATAAAATTTTAAAATGGCTTATCACATTATGCTCATCTTCTTTTTTTCTATCCTTACTTATTCTTAGAGATTCCTTTAATTTTTAGTACAATTGCTGCGAATTTTATAAGTTATTGTCTATATGAACAAAAAATTAAATGAAGAGTTTCTTGTTAGATTGATGCAAATACTCAAAAATCTAATCCTCTGAATCAAACGTTTTTGTTAGAATTTCAAAATCAGGTTCTAAACATTAAGCTTTATTAACCTTATCTATTTATTGCTTTAACCATTCTATACTCGCTTACTTATTTTCTTTTTAAAATCTAGAGCTCAAAGATCTTTTTAAGAATATTATATCATCTTCATACTTTTTTAGGTATTCTACTTTTTTAAGTCTTTATTTACAATTTTATTATTTTGAGAAATGATGTTGTTTTTCTTCACTATCACTTGGTCTACTTATATCTTCAGAATAATCCTCAATATCTTGCTCACTATTCCTTATGTTTTATTAGCTATTGTCCTAATTAAGGGTCTGATTTTCCTAATTCAATTATTTATCCATTTACTTTTTGAGATGCTTTTATAAATTTCTTTTTAATTTATTCAAATTTTATTTTTATTTTTTTGCATTTTTTATGATAATTTTATTGCGCAAACTAATTGTTATTTTAAAATTTTGTAGAGAAATTTTAAATCATAGTTATTTATTAAAATATTTTATTTACTGTTTTTTCTAAGAATTCTTTTATGAATCAATCTGTTAAAAAATTTAGTTTGTTTTAAAGACCTACATGTTGGTTTCTAAATTGTGTAATTTATTTCAAACAATTATTTTGGGTAGTCTCATATATATGTAAAAAATAAGATATCCATCAATTCCCATCGATGTTTATATTAGAAATGTATTTGTAAAGAAATTTATTTGAATAACCAAAAACTTTAAAAAGATTTTCATAATATCAATTATTTTTTCTGTATTTTATTAAAATTAAATTAGATTTAAAATAGCTTAAGTTATTAAATAAATATAAAATAAAGTAAAAATTTTGTTTTCAAATTTTTTATTATCAATCAATGATTCTGTCTTACTTATGATTTAAGTTAATTTAGTATTTCTTCATATAAAAACTATACAACTACATCTAATAAAAATGTAAAAATAAAATTGATTTTCTAAACTTAATTTCACGAATAAATATTTTGATGAAAAAAAGAAAATATAGATTGATATCATAGATTTTATATGTGTTGGTTCTTAAGCTTAATTCTCATTATGTGTTGGTTTGAGGCTTGATACCACTATTTTAAATTATTCACATACTCATTAGAAATATCTACCAGATTATTATTTTTAATCTCTATTCTGTTTAGAAGCATAGCTATTTATTAGTATTTGTTATTGTCTATCATGCTTAAATCAACTTAAGGAGTTTGCACAATACTTTATTTTTAATTACTATTTTGTCTAAGTTACGTATTGTTTGTATTAGGATCCCACTTTTCTGAATCTAATTAGCTTGAACTATATTATTCCTCGCTGTTTGAAGATGCTTCAATCTTGTTGATCTCATTTTAATTAGCAGTGCTGAATTCTTAATTCCCTGATTATTCGTCAGATTAAGAGTGAATTTCAATAGTATCTTAGGCTTTTTAATTTTTAATTTTCTCTATTTATTTTTATAAAATAATTAAGTAAATATTAATTAAGTAAATATTAATCAAGTAAATATGTCTTTAATTTTTTAAAATTTAACTAAATGTCAATACAAAATTAGAAAGTAAATGTTTATTTCATTTTTATTTGAAAGCTTTTAGCTTTTGATTTAAAGATAACACAATTTGTAATTTAATTTATGGGGAAAAAGCAATAAAATATTTGCTTATTTGTTTGATTTTTCATTTTATTTAAAGATTTGTTGATTAAACAAAATATAATAAGCAATAAAATAAGCACATCTTCTTCTCCATTTGTAGTATCTACTTGCAAGATTTTTATGTGTATAATATAGTTTTTTTTAAAATTAGTTCTCAGTACTCACTTTTTCAAGGATTTCTAGGAAAAGTTGCTTAAAATAATCTCTTTCTTTATTATCTTTTACAACTTTTAAGTATTAACAAACCTTATCCCTCAATATACCTTAATTGTTTTAGAGCACTTGCTGATTTGGCTAAAATTGATTATTTTCTTGATAATTTCCTGAATAATGTCTAAGATATTGTTAGCTAGTATATATTCAAAATTATTTTTTAATTTTGTAATTTGAATAATCTTTGCTTGTGTTACTATGATTAAGTATCTTCAGGTTCTTCTCTCTCTAATCAGTAAATACATTTAATTATTAATTAAAACATATAAATATATTGATAGAAACAAATTAACTTAATTAAAAATTTAATTTTTACTTAAATCTTACTGTGATAGAGGACCAAAATTTATTTACTTCATAGAGTAGTTCATCTCTCTTTTTTTTGTTTTGTTTTTATTATTTTATATTTATTATAATTAATTAATTATATCAAATATCTCATAAATGAATTAAATTTAATTGATTATAATCATCTTTTAACACACTCAAGTTTTTTTATAAAAGTAAAAATATTGAAAATACAATTTTTAAGAGAGGGTAGGTTTTTGCTTTTTATAAACTATTTTTGGGCAATAGTTAGTATTTTAAATTAAAAAATGTAACAAACTAAAAACTTTTAAAAATAATGTTTTTACGTTATTATTCTTTACAATAATTTTTTCTTTTTATTTATTTTGATTTTCTTTTAATAAATAATACAAAACAAATTCAATTGACTCATAAACTTAAAATTTCGAATAGTTTCATTAAAATTAGCAATTAATTAAAATGCTTAAACTTCATTTCTTCAAAAATTAATTAGAATAACTACTTCTAGAATATTGCTGAGGAACATTTCCTTATTTTTAGACTTGGAATTAGGAAATTAAATTATTTGTTTGAACTTATTAAGGAGGAATTTAATTGGGTATATTTGCACTTGAAAGAGGTATCCTTTAATTTGTTCTCTATTCATTTTGTTAAGGCAAAGGAACATAATTTGTTTCTTGTATTTGTGGTTGATAGGGCTAATGTTAATATCTAGCTTAATACATTTAAAATCTCTAGCTCTAGTGATGATATAAATTGAGTAGTTACCCGTCTTATTTATTGAAGAATGTATCGAGCTTTTGGTTATTTTCTACATTTATCAGATCATTACTTTTTTTAAAAAAGCTTTTCATCGAATTATAAATAGACTGCTAATTTTCTTCAAATATCTTCAAAGCATTTATTTAAAAATCTAAGGTTGTATTAAGGTATTATTGAAACTTATCATTTTTTTATTCTAATTTTATGAGTTTCTTATTTAAATTATGAGAGTTTTTTTGTATTTAAACATTCTTTTTAGAGGGTAGAGGAGTATGATTATCAATTTTATTTTTATTAAAATTATTATTATAACTATTGGAATTATTATTAGAATTATTAAAATTAAATGAAGGCTTTTCTTTTTAAAGACCATTTTTTAATTCTTAACATTTCTTTTACCAATTCTCATCATTTTTTGTGCCAGTATACTCTATATTTTATGAGCTGTTCTCAACATTTTAATTTTTTAAGGTAAAATTGCTTGAGTCTATTTTATCCAATTAGAATTAAATAGTCTGAGGGGTTCTTTAAAAAGGTTTGGGATTTTAATTTGGTTAGGATTAAGTCAAAGAACATTTCAATTTCTTTTTTGGTTCTATTAGATTTTATATAAAAAAGTATATTTTCAGATATTTTTATTTTTAAAAAAAAACTAACCTTAATTTAATGGGTTATCAGCTAGTTATTCAGTTATTTCCTTCTCATTGTCAGATAAGTTTTCAGTTTAAGTTTGAATTACATTTCTAGATAAATCGTTTGAAATCTCAGTAATTGGATTACTTATGAATTATTTTTCAACAGTATCATTTGCTTACTAGACATTTAATTCGATTTGAATCGAATCAATGTTTTCTTTGCTTTTGAGAGGTTTTGAAATTTCTTAATGGTCTTATTCTTCGCTTTCTTGATAGTGTTAAGGAATCATATTGTTATTTGAGTTTAAACTAGAGCTATATTTCTCTTCATAAGAATATTAACATTGCTGATCATAACTGTTATCTTCTATTGATGATCTTCTGCTTCTCTGATTTTGTTAGGAAGTTTAGTTGTTTTCAGAGATGTTATTTTCTTCCAAATCTTTATTTACTTTTATTTCTTCCTCCTCTTCTCTTTCTTTTTAAAACATCTTTTTGATTTTTTGATTTTTAATAATTAAATACATTATATAAAGATAACCGATGCCATTTGTCATATTTGAACTCAATTTTGTAAACATAAATAAACAAATAAAATAAAAAACACAAGAACTTTATCTTACCCCGTAGATAAAATAAATTTCAAATAAAACTTTTAATTTAAACAATTTTTAAACAAATAACTAACAAATAATATGTATTAATAAAATGCATGTCATAAGTCACTTTGACTCAATTGTTCTAGCTATTTATTTTTCTAATCCATAAAACAAAAAATTATGCCAAAGTTCTTTTTTGAACTTTCTAGTAGCATGCTAAATTTGAGCTCATACTATTTTTGTAAATACTTCATTTGCTCACAAATACTTTCAATTTCATTTTGCTCTTCTTTAATTTTATTTTTAAGCTCTTCCATTTTTTTATCTAGATCAGACTGCTACTTAAGACAAAAATTATCTGGATAAGTTTACCTCTAAGCTATTAAATCATTATTTTTGTGTGTTTGGTTTGTTGATTCAGAGTTATGCTGCATGTAACTTTAGTGCATACTGCTTATTTCTTAAGAACTTTAGTCCTCAGTTTAGTATTCTTAATAAGATTCTTGTCGTATTTTTTTTTTATTATCTATTCAAAATTAAGTAAGAAAACAATAACAAAAAAAATAAATAAACTTTTAAATTCAATTTTTACTTGAAACCCATTTCTTAAAATTGGTATGTATTTGTGGATAATCTTGTCTTAAATTTTCATAGAATATGTCTTCTCGATTTTAACAATTTTTAAATACATTGTTAATTATTTATCTCACTTTGCGTCTGTCCCCGATTTCAGAAATATCTCTGTTATTTTTACAGTATCCCCTAATATAAAGCTCTAAATCTTCCATAAAAATTATTTTAAGAATGAATTGACAGTATGAATATCTCCAAAAAAATCAAAATATTTATTTTATAAATTAGATTTTTTAACTTTTTATTTTTTCTAATTTTATTCACTAAAGATTAATTTAAGTAATTAATAAAGATTTGTTAATTTCAAGCATAATACTTTAATTAAATGAGTAGGCATATAAAATGATATAAGATTTAAGCATGTTTTAAAATATTTTCAATTTATTTTGTAATAGTGTTGGCTTTGATAATAGAATGTTTTTCAAATTAAAAGAATTTAAAGAGAACACTTTTAAGCAAATAAAATTATGATTCACATAATTCGATGTAAAAATAGATAGATATATAACTCAACATATTTAAAATATGTTGTAAATTATAACAATTTTTAGAAATGAGAGAAGAAAATTGTTTAATGGGAGGAAGGAAGAACAGAGAATAACTCGGATCAGCTCAAGAAGCTTTTTTCCCCACTATTTTATCCATTTTAGAGTTTTTAAATAAATTAATTTAGCACTTATGAAAAGTAAAAAAATACTTACCCGTTTATCCTGAAGATATAGAAAAGAGAAAGGTTAAATGCGTAATTTTTATGGAAAAGAAGTAGGATAGGAGTCCTATAACTACTCGAAATAGTGTGTCATCAAATAGTTTATAATATTTTATTGTTAAAGTTTAAATTTTTAATTTATAATCAGTTTCTATTAGTTTACCTAAATATGATACTCAGTATTTTTTACCACAAAATGAACTTAACTCATAATTATAAAAGAATTTGAGATATTCTATTACTTATCCTTTTACAGTCTCAAAAAGTTGGAATAGTCTTCAACTTAAAGAAATATCTGAATAATATTCGATAAAAAATAGTTTTATCTCTTTATAATAAATTTAATATAAGATATTTTTTTATTTACTTGTATTTTATCAATTAATATTTATTTAGTTAAAGTTTCTTATGATTTATTTTTAAATAAATAGCTTTTACTGATTTTTGAATAAGTTGTTTAGCAACTACATGAAAATATGAATATCGTTAAAAAAAATAATTTAATAGTCAATAAAAAAATATAAAATTTCAATAAAATAAATTTATGTTTATATATTAAATATGTATTTTCTCTATGAATATGTAAATTATTTTCATATAATTGTTCCATACCTAACACAGTAAGAATAGGAAGAGATTATAATAGATGAATTAGGCTAGAAAAAAAGAAAATAAGTTAGAATTTGTGTGAGATAAAATAAAAATTATTCTCTTCAAATGAAAAATTATCCCAGTTTCCTCCCCATTTACCCTACAAAAAATTAGACAATTCTTCTAAAATCATCTAGTATCAAAAAAAATTTGTTTAAATGGGGTAAAAAAATATAGAAAAAAAAGAAGAAAATTTTATCTATAAATAGATATATTCTTAAATATTCTTATGCTCCTATTGTTTTTTCTTTAGAAATTAATAATCTCTAAATTAGATATATCTAGTTTTAAAATATTTTATCTATTTGAATTATCAAATTATAAAAATAAAATCTATAAAATTAAAATAAGACTTGTAAAGGTAAACATAAAATATAAAAAATAATTATAAAAATCATTGAATTATATTAGTTGATTAGTTAATGAGCTATTTAGCAGAATAAATTTTATTTATTTTTCAAAACAAATTCACAAATTCTATTAATTAAATTTAATCTTATACTCAATAAGAATTTTTATTGCTTAAATAAGATGGTTGTTGCTGAAAGTTATGAAATTATCTGTTTTAAGATTAGCTTTTCTTCAAGTATTAATGAAATGCATCATCAAAGCCTAGCTAAGCTTATTAAAGTTCCTCTAAATGTTTACTGTCTGAATTCTGATAACATTAACAAACCTCTTCGCATTATTTGCTTATTTCATAGTATTTATTTTATAAGTTTTTTCTTAGTTAAATCATAGAGTTAAGCACTTGATTTAGCTTTGCTATTTATTCGTTTTATTTTTCTAAATGTGGTTGTTCATCAGTATTTTAAATGGAATTAATATTGTTATATCTCTGTTATGTTTGTTGTGTGCCGTTTTCGCTATGAATTTTTTTTTAAGGCATACAATTTTTCAGCTGATTAGTCTATTGAGGTAAATTTTAATTGTTTTTTTCGTTATTTAAATTATTTATGGGGAATCTAAAAATATTGTTTTCATCTTTTTAACTTATTCTTTTGTTTTCATTTTTAGCAGCATGTATCGAATTGTTTCTCAAACTCGATACTTAATTTTCGTATTAACTATAGGACCTTTTTTGGTTGAGAATCTAACCCTCTTAAAAATCATTCGTATTAGAAGTCTTGTTATTTACATGCATGCCTTCTCTTTGCACCTAGCTCTGTGGAGGATTTTGCAATAATTTTTCTTGAGATTAGTTGAATAATTAACTGGCATTATTTTATTCAAATTATTTTTTTGAGCCTTAAGTTGGTTAAACTTTGCCAGTCGCTATTTAAATTTTTTAATTATGTTAATAAATATATTTATTTTTATTTTTTTAAAAATATACGTTGCTATTTTTTCATTTTTTTATATGATCTCTTAGCATCATTATACAGTTATTTATACTTTTACTTTAATTACTGCTTTAAATCCTCGTAATCAAATTTAAACTGCTCAAATGTTTCCTTGATGTCTTTTTTAATACTTTACTTTTTTTCTGGAGAGTAATCGCTTTCTTTTTCAATATATGAAAGGATTATATTTTAGATTTTTCTTGTATTATATTTTGCGCTTGCAATTTTTCTAATGAAATTTTGAGTTTAGGATTGATAAGCAATGTAATCTAAAAATTAGTCAAAGCTTGTAAATGTATTTTTTGCTTCTTTTAAATCTATTTTATTTTTTACCCATAGTATTTTTGCATTTAAATCCTTTCCATATCTATTATTTAGATAAGCAGTTACTTCTTATAGTTTAATTTTTTCTCTACTGCTAAATACTTCATGTGGTTTTTCATTTTAAACCTAGTTACCTTAATGACCACCATCATCATTCTCAGAACAATCGCTTTGAAAAATTTTTTCTTCTTATTCGGAGGTATGATAAAACGCGTTTTGTTAATCAGACTGCATCTTTATTTTCATAAATAATATAGATAGATATATTTATATTAACTGCAAAAAATAAATTTCTGTTATTAGTTATAGGTTAATAATTTTAAAAATATAACAAACTTATTAATAAAATACGTTTCAGTACTTTAATCAAAATACTTATTTGTTTGCTTTTTCTTCTTCTTCTACTTCTTCTTCTTCTGATCTCAAATTAATTTTTTAAAAAATTATTATTTTTTTTTTTAGGTGTTTCTTATTTTCTCTATTCATTTTTTAATGCTAAATCCAACAAACTTATCGATTTTGTTATTAATTTATACATATAAATATAATAGGTTTTGTTAAATATATAAAAACCTATTTTTAATTCAGTTGATTAGCTGCAGCGTTACGATTTTGCTTGTAATTTTTACACATAAAGAATAGTTTATTACAAACATTTAAAGCTCAAAATTAAAATAGTTTCATAAGAAATAAATAATTGAAAATAACATTTCTAAAATATTTCAAATCATTTTATTGATTTAAATAATACCTATTTATTTTTTATCAGATTTCTAAAATTTTTTAAAAAAGGTGGAAAAAAAAAAATTTTTTTTTCTTTTCATATCTATGAAGTTGGAGAGAAAAGTTAAAAATAAACTTCTAAATGAAAAAGATTTTATTAGTTGTTCAAATAATACAAATAAAAACATTTTTAAATGTCTTGTTTAACTTTTGACAGATATTACAGTTGAGTAATACTCTTAACAGAGTTATATAAATAATAAATGCCTTTTATCTCATCAATTCACATTTAAATAAAATCTAAAAAACAACAAAAATTTTTTTTCTATTTTGGGTAATGTCTGTTCTAACAGTTGTTCATAATTTGGTAAGGATGCAATCTCTTCAAATAAAACTCATAATCAATCAATAAATAGAAAGCTGAAGTGTTACCAAAAGAAAATACAATTATCTTTACAAAAAATCAAGCAAAAGAAATTTTTAACCTATTTATGATACATGGATGAATCGATCAATCACATCAAGTTTTTTACGAGCGTGACAGTGGGAAAACACTAAATTAATTTAATTATTCTGGTTGTCTAAAATAAATTCTTGTTATTTTATATATGATGGGAAATAACAGAATTCCTTTAATTATAATTTGATTTAGCTTTTTATGAAAACGACCCTACCCTATATCTCTTGAGTAATAATATGTCCAAAACAGCCTTCATTTTATAATTATAAATAAGTAGAGAGTGTCATTTTCTTTGAATTATATACTAATAAAGTATAATTTCACACTACTTCGTCATTATTAGAAATATGACCATTAATTATATATAATATCTTTTCGGTTCTGGTGATTATCTTATAAATTAAAATGACAAATAATACAAGCATGATTCATAATAAAAGCTCATAACAAACGATTTAAGAGAATAATAAAATTTAAACATAATATGACAAATAAACAGTACAAATGTATGAACTAATAATGAACGACAAACAAAAAACATTTTTTTTTATTAAAATCAATCTACATCATTTTTAAAATGAACTATTAAGTTTTTTATTTCTTGAAAATCTTGCATTCTATTGATAGCTTAACCAGTTTCATGTTATTAAAATAAAGCTTGCAAAAAATTTAAAATCGATTAATCAATATCTTCTAAAATATCATTGGGAGATATACAATGCGATTGTTTTGATATGCAAAAATCATCTAATTCTTAAATAATTTAGTAATATTCCTAATGCTATTTCATTACTTCTTGTTTTAGCAGAAGTTCTAATATATCCTTGTATTTCCATTCATAATCTGTCTAAACTCCTTAATCGACTCTCTAAGTTTCTTCAATCTCAATATATTCCTTCTTTGGTTTGAAACCTCTGATGTCACGGAAGATTTATTGTGCCTCTATATGTATTAAAATAAAAATGCCTTGATTATAATAAATACTCACAAAAGTCTTACTTCTGTCTATATGACAACAATTCAGATCATTGTTAGATAAAATTTCCTAATATTTCTCTCTAGTATGAGTGTGTTTTAGGCAGTTGTAAAATTTCTAGTTCTTTTTTTTAATTTCCAAAACAGTGAGAGTCCCATACTTCAAGAGCTCAATGCTTGGCATGTTTTTCAATAAAAATTTTTTATTTATAGCCTTGCATTTTTGCTGATAAGCTTATAAATACTTTATGAGGTTTCTTTACTTGTCCATTTCGTTATAGAAGTATTACCCGAATATATACTTTTCATTATCTTAGCAAGCTCTTATTTCATTCAGAGTCTCTCTATACGACCTTTTATCTGAATTCTTATTTGGCTTAAGCTGTTAAAGAAAATACTCAAAAAAAAACTATTTTTGAGATTCTTCAAGGTCTTTATCATCATCTATGAGATCCACTTAACTTTAAAATTTTTCAATTCTTACATATTAACTTTAACGAAAATTTATTTCCGACTACAGTTAAAAGCAGTTTTATGAGTTGTAGCAATTTTTTATTTTTTAAATTGATTTTTAGGTTGGCCCTTCAAAATATGTGGGTTTAGGATTGCTCAAATTCTAAAACAAATTATATTACCTATTAGAAAATGGCTATTAGCAATACTCTTTTTGTTATTTATGATTAAAGAATGTTTCCATTTTTTGAATTTTAATAATTGCTCTAGCACTGAGAAGCTCTTTCTGTCTTATTTTATTTTTTTTATTTTCTTGATTTTTTTGTGCATAATAATTAATATATATTTAAACTATGATAAGTTAAAATCAGTATTTATGTAATTAGGCCATTTTCCTTAATTATATATAATATTGTCAAGCTTATAGAATAAATTCATTTTTTTTAATTTTTTATTATATTTTTCAAAACTATTTGCTTATAAAATGTAATTCTAAGCCATTTAAATATTTATTATAATGAATAAATTTAAAAAGAGTCAATCAAATCAATTCAATTTGTTAGTAAAATTAAGAGAGCATTTAATTTATCAATTCAATTGAAAAAATTGCCAAATAATTATGTTATGTTAAAATATCACTTGATAACAAGCAATTAAGAAATAAATGAATCATTTTAATAGAGCATATTTATAATATAAATAATAATCTGTTATGATCATCAACTTCCACTACTTTTGATTTTATATAAATATATTAAATTACATCAATAGCTTAATAAATATTTCTTTCATCATCAAGTCGTTTCCCAGATTTATAATACACATTAACAAAAATTGAAAAGAGAGATCAAACATTATATTTGTTAAAGAATTTGAAGTAAAAAACTAACTTTTATTTTTCATGTTTAAATCTATTTATTTCACAAATACCATAAAAATATTTTAGGTTAACATATATCATTAGAATATAAATAGAAAAATAAAAAAAAATGTTTTAATTTGAAGACATTATAGTGATTAAATTTAGACTCTTAGAGACTTAAGAATATTGAATGATAAAACAGAATATATTTATAATTAATATTTATTAAATAAAGCGCATTTTAAATAATGTTCTTTAAGGAAGAATGAAAATTTTAAATAATAAATTGTTGATTAAAAAGCTACAAAGGACAATAAAATATTCCTAAATACCAAAGAAGAGATTTATACCACTAAAATTTAAAAAATATCTAGTTTTTTTTGAATAAGTAAGCTCAAATTCAAATTTATGTAAATAATAAAACTTTCTTTTAGTTTTATTGCTTATTAACATTTATTAAGAGAGCTGAATAAATAAATTTATATTAAAGTTTAATTCAAATGAATACCGAAAGTTATTTAAATTACAATAAATCGTATTTATTGATTTTTATAACTTGTATTTAGCTTTGAAAAACTACTTTCATTTTTGGAAATCAACTATTATGATTTTTTTCTTATTACATTTTTCGATCTTTTAGTTATTATAAAATTTATTTGATCCCATTTTCTCCTTTATTAGAAATATTAGGTTTTAAATTTTTAAACATTTATTATAATTCCTAAAAGGATTTTTAACCAACTAATTCTTTTTTTAAATTATTTACAGTTTCATCACTATTAGATTGTTGTGTGTATGCTTATGAAAAATTTTATAGATTTTCCTATTATGATGAACTTGTATCACTTAAATTTGTATCTGTGTCACTAACAGATTATTTAGATTCATCATCTAGGCTACTACTAGTTTTGAGTTTTTTTTCTTAAAAATTAAATTATTATTTATCTTGACAATTTTCTATGTTTAATTTATTCCTATCATCATAACTGTAACCATTTTATTATTATTTCTTATGATTTACACAAAATTCTTTTCCACCATTTACTTTAAATTTCTACTTATCTTTTTAATCACTTGGTTTTTAAAGATAATTCATCTAATTCAATTTTTAGTTATGTATAACAGAACTTTCAGATTTCAAATATTACAAAATACTCTTTTTTTCTTAAAATGCTTAATTTTTGCTCATTTCATTAGTTTATTAATTTATTTCTGTTTAGTCATTTGAGGATACCATTTTTTTATATTACCCTATTTAGGAGGGAGTGCTAATTTATTTCCCATAAGTTAAAAACTAAGAAATTTGATTTTATTTAGGTTAACATGCGTTTTAAGTAAAAGACTGTTAACTATTAAATAGATAGATATTTTTTTATTATATTTGATCAGATTCTCTAGGAGGACAATTAGGTTTTCCTTTAAATGGGCTACTAATATTAGATTTTTATTATTAATAATTAAGTTTATCTTAATTAATTTGAGAGGCATGTTTACTTAGTTAGCTTTCATCAAATTATTAATGGTATTGAAGTTAATTTTTGATATTTGTACAATGCTATTTCTCATCGTTATTTACTTTTAGATTGGTATATTCTCTTTGATATTATTATTATTAATTGCTGTTTGCTCTATTTTAAGTTTCACTAAATAAGAATGTATCCTAATAATTTTAGAGTTAAGATTATTATTAAAAAATTTAATTTTACTTTATTATATTTATTTAGTTATTTGCTTCTGTTTAAATCTTTGAAATCAGAAAGTCTTTATTTTAATTTACTCTAGAATTATTTATAGCTTAATTATTTGATGAAATTGTACTGCTTTGATATGTTTTTGTTTAAAACGTTTGTTAAGCCATAATTACATCTCTTTAACTTTACAAATTTTATGAGATAATCAAATCATTTTTTGTTAAGTCTTTTTGAAAGGTTTGATAATAAAAATTATTAGCTGTTTAAATCAGTTAACAAGTTTCACTGCAAGTATTTTATTTTTATTGATTTGTTAAAGTTAGCATTTATCTAATTTCTGTCAATATTTAAAAATTCATTTAGATATTTTCCTTGTTTTTTCTTTTTTATGTTAATTGATTATCTAGTTGATTATTAATATCTAGAAGTGTTTATTAACTCAACTCACTTGAATCAGAATCGCTCGATAGGCTGGAATATATATCTGAGGTATGTTTTATTGATTGTTAGCTCAAATCATTTGAATCAGAATCACTTGATAGGCTGCAACTTTCATCTGAGTGATATCCTATTGATTGTTCGCTATTAACTTCAAGGACTTATTTATCCATATTTTATAATCGATAAAATTAATTAATCTAATTATCTTTGGTTTCCTTATTGCTCAAGGACGGATCTTAATTTAAAAATTAACTTTAATGGCTTTTTTAACTTTCATTTTTTTCAAAATTTCCATCATTATTTAATTTCATTTTCTTTTAAATTGGGTTCATCTGTTTTTCAAGTAGAGAGTAGTTATTTTGTTATAGAGAGCAGGATTTTGTAGATTTTTATTGATAATTGTAGAATTGCTCACTCATTTAATTTTATAATTTATTCTGTTTTTACTTTTTTATTTAAAATTTATTCTAACCTTTGTCAACTAAGATGTGCTATTTTTTTATCAAATAAAAATAAAATTTGTAAAATATTTTAAAAACTTTACTTTTTCTTTTACAAGATCAAGTTCTTTTTAAGGTTTTTACTGATTGTTTGGATTATTGTTACACTACATATTTTATATTTAATTTTTGTCTCCGAATTTCGATAAATTATGTTCTTAGCTTTCAGAATAAATTGAAAATTATTTACCACTATTTGAGGAAATAATATATATTTAATTATCATTTTCCTAATCATCTTAGATATCAGGATAGCGCTTATTTACTTTTTGATGACTTTTTATAATAGAAACTTACTAATTTTAGGATTTTTTTTTGCCAAAATTATTAGAACTCTCTATTTTGCTGGATTTATTAGAAGGTGAAGAAGAACAAGCAGAAAAGAGTGAAATACTAGTATTTTAGCTATTTATATACTCACTTAGAGTTTCAGAATCATCTGAATGATCTTAATCTGTTTCTATCTTTTTGACTTATGTGTTTTTTTTAACAGCCTTTTATTTTTATTCTTTTATGTAAATTGATAAATAAAATTTCTAAGAGTAAATAAAAAATATACTTACTAGATTATTTTTTGCTAATTTATTTTATATGGTCATTAAATTTTTAATAGATTTCATTAGGTAAAATTCTTTTAATTTATTTCATTATTCTATCTTTTGAAAAATTATTTTCATTTATTACATCTAGAACTTTTTCTATAACTGCTAGGTCTTAGTTATTTTCTTTTAAAAATTAGTAAATACTCTCTGTATTAAAAGTATCTTCCACACTCATTTTATTTTGAATTATTAGTTCAAAGTGCTATAGAAAGTTGTTTCTTTCAAGATATAATACAAATAATTAAATTTGTTTTTCCAGTTAATTACTTTACATTCCTTTCTCTTCATCATAACAAAAAAATTTTTTCATTTCATCCAAATTTTTAGTGCTTTAGTCACGATTTTTTGATTTTTTGTAAGCTTTGAATAGATCAGTAATATATAAGTGTATTTCTAATTATGATTTCTATTGAAAAATCTTTAAGAATTTTCCTTACATTATTTACTTTTATGAGCGAGGAGCCATGCTTCTAATTACCTTGCTTACTTTGTTTAGTTTTGTGATTTCTAATTATTGTCAATTTTTTTTGTTAATTAAATAAATTTTTTAATTAAAATTAATATATTATTTTTTTGATGATCGAATACATTAGTATTAAATAAAATAGCCAAATCCAAATAAATCTTAAAAAGTAATTAAATACTTTAAAAATCGTTAATAAAACTATTATTAAAATAAAACTAACAGAAGTATTAGATCGATTAAAGTATATTTAATCAATACTTATACATGATTATTCATTAGATAGTATTATTTTAAATCTTTCATAAATTAACTAATTTAAAATATAATCTGATGATTAATAACAAAATAACCGGTAGGGTATTTTATTTATCTCTTTAAAAAAATTCTAAACTTATAATTAATAAAAATATTTAGTTGATTTACCTAAATAGGAAATTTAAGTATTTTTAATCTATCTCTATCTGTTGTTCATTAAAATATCTAAATTATTACTTTTTTAAATAACTTTATTATAGGCAATTTTAATTAGCTTCTACTGAAAAATAATTTTTTATAGGATTTAATTAAATTTTTAACTTCTTTTAATATTTTATCTTAACTATTAAAATTTAATAAGATATCTATTATTTACTTTATTAATTGTAAAGAATTATTCATAATATAAAATGATTTTAAATCTTTAGTGTATTAGCTTTTTAACCTTCTAAAAAATTAAACTTTTTATTAGATAAAAAATTATTTGTTAAATGTTAAAATTTAAAGTGTATCATTTAATGTTTGATAAATCTAACCTTGCTTAATTCTAAAAGTAGCATTAGTAGTTGTTTCTTTGTTTGTTTGTTATAAAAAAAATCTAAACGAATTTATTTACAATGAAAAAATAAACTGATAAATATTAGAATAGCAGCAACTAATAGCTTGAGAAGTAAAAATGAAAAAAAATTTCAACGAAAAAAATTTTGGTTGAATTAAAATCCATCAAATTAGTTATTATAATTTACTTGACACTTCTAAATATTAATTAAGAATTTGCATCTATTTTATATAGTTAATAAATAAGTGGTATTATTAAAATAGTATAAAACACAAGCACATAACATATAGGGTATTAGAATATAATTGCACAACAAATTATAAATTACCCTTGAAATAGGAAATCCATATTTCATTAAGTAGCGCTATTAATTTTTAACTGCTGCAAAAAGCTATGAATAAGCAAAAATCAACCAATGATCATAATAGTTGTGATACAATTAATGGGGCGAGTTATGTATCAATATCAGATAATAATATAAGTTAAAATCGCATTTAATCTAATAATCCTCACCACTAGCATAGATTGCTTGTTCTCCAAAATTAAAGTAAATAAAATTTTCAAAAATATGACATAAGAGATATTTTATTTGCAAATTTTAGGTGCTTCTAGCAGTCAGAAAGGTTCTTTGGACAAAAAAGCAGATAATACGCATCAAACTTATAATGAAAATACAGTTTTAAGCTTTTAGTAGTATAACCATGGGATAAGCTAAAAATCTCCAAAGAAAATCATCGAAAGTGATTACTTAAACTCATAAGAAAATCCAATTAATTCATAGGATGAAATATATTACTTCTCTAAAAATATAAATGGAGCAAAAAATGTTAATCTGAATCGTCACAAAACTCCTTACTAAAGGATTTATGTCGAGTAGCAATCAATATAAAAGCAGTCTATATAAAATAACTAAAATAGTTTAGGAATTCAAACAAACAGTTAAAATGTCTAGAATGGGAATAATTACAGGTTTAGCTCGTAAAATAAAAAAGAATAAACTCCAAAAAATAAGATATCTATTGAAGAAGGAAATACACAGTATAAAAGTAATAATAGATCTGCTATTCGTGATTTATCAAATGAAGGATATTATAAAAATTCAGATGACTAGAGGGTTAATAAAATGTATGCAGATTCAAATGGAAAATAAAATAATATTGCTGTAAGAGAGTAGCTCAATAACATCCTACAGCAGTAAAATAGTTCTATTATCAAAAAGCTAAATGGGAACAGACATAACAGTCAAGTTAATGCATATCCAAATTAAGACTCTATAAACCAAAATTAAATTTTTAACATACGATAAATAAAGAAGAAATCGTCTATATCCATGAATGAGTCATAACTTACAAATGCTGGTAGTGGAGGAGGAGGATCTGGAAACATTGTAGCAAATAATGGATAAAATTCACAAGTTATTGTTTAGAATGTCAAAGATAGGGATGGAAGTGGAGGCAAAATTACTAATTAATAAAATTCTATGTGCAAGTATGATTCAATTAGAAACATGCACAATAATTCACAAGAAAACTCATAGCAGAATATTTAGATTAACAACAATAAAAATAATACATCTATATATTAGTATCAGCCTGAGAATTAAATCTTTCAAGTAAATATCTACAATAATTAAGAACGCCAAGAGAGAATTTAACAAGTTTATTTAGGAAACAAGCTAAATCTAACAAAAAAATAAATGTCGCCTCAAAAAGAAGTAGCCGTTTATCTTAATTTATATTTCGAATTTAACAGATTTTTCATCATGTTAAAAGAAAATTTTATTATATTAATTTTTGAAAATTTAAATTTATTAAAATAGATCAGCTCTATTCAATATGAAACAATAGATGTAAATAATAAACGGAAAGCTAAGTCTACTTAGAGGTAGCAAAGTATTTTGAGAGAAAGAAAATAAAACAGTAATACGATCAATTTCGTTCATTTGAATTAGTCTGGTGGAAGTGCAAATAGTGGATTTGGAAGTAACAACAATTTAAGTCTATATAGTTTAAATTAAAATCAATAAAATAACATTTGCATTAACAGCAATCACAATAATTTATCTTACGAAAGTTGCTATTCCAGCTAAAATGCAAATAAATTCTACTTTAGAAGCAAAAACAATTAAAATGGTAGTGGCGCTTAATCAAACTAAATATAAAATAGTATTGTTGGGTGTTTACCTTCTGCTTGCTAATAAAATTCTTCTTAAATTGTTCAAACAACTAATTAAGTTCCTCCATCAAGAAGGTAGCTTCCTCAAATAAAAGATACATACAACACAATAGATAATTCAACAACAAACCCTTCAAGTTCACTTTATAAAACTAAAAATGTAATTAGAATAAATGGGAGTGTTGCTGATAAAACATATACAAATAGAACGTTAGATGCATAACCACTTAGTTCCACTAGTAAGCAAGATAAATCTAATAAAATTGTAATAGCCACTATCAACAATGATAAAAAATGTGGGACTTTAAATGATAAATCTAATCCAATTATAAATACTAACACAAATAAAACCATAAATAGAAAAAGTTAATTAAATGATACATAATTATATAAATAAATATAACAATTAAATAAAAATGATAGTCTCAACGAAAATACACAAAATAAAATAAACTCGAGGTCTTAGTCAATAAGGAGAGGTAGATTTTAAAATGTTCATAATCAATCGAATGCAACTACATAAAATAAAGTTAACAGTTAGAAAGAAAATTTCCCAAATCATTATTAGCAATAATAAGGTATTTTAACTAATAACCTTTAACTATAGAGCTGTAAGCACAGAGATGAATCTTCTACAACTAGATAAAAATTTACAAGTAAAAATGACTAATAAAAGATGATAATTATAAATCAACAAGAAAACAATCAATTTAATATGTAAGATATTGTGGACGCACCAGTAGCTTAACAGTAGGAAAATATAAAAATTTAGCAGATTGACGAATAGAGATGCAAAGGCTACAACACAATTTCAATTGAAGAGCAAAAAAGATGTGCCTCTCAAACAGAGAATAGGCCAGAGAGCTAAGTTTAAAAAGAAAAATAAAACTTTTATAAATAATCTTATGCAATAGAGAAGATTTAGCACTTAAAGTCAATAGAAACTGGTGATTTAATTCCAACAACAAATAAAATAAATTTTGAAAGAAACGGTGCAAATCCTGCCCATTCTCCTATTTTGAACAGGGATAGTTCTCCTGTACCTTAAGTGCACACACCAACAAAAAAAAGAATAAAAAACTAAAATTAGCTCAACCAAAAGATAGAATTTTTCCCATAACCTCCACCACCTCCACCCCCTATTCTAAGCAGCTAAAATTAGCAATAAAATTAAAGTAAAACAAAGTATGGATAAATAATATAAAAATATTAAAGAGGAAATATAGTAAAGCCAAAGATTTAAAATTCTAATACAGCTTATGCAAATTAAAGTAGCTAATAAAACTAGTAATACCAATAAGACAGCTAACAATAAGGTAACTTAAATCCGAATTTTGTTGGCTTTGTTAACAAACATACATCTCAAGTGAGTACAAATATAGCCCTTTCTTCTAATCGCTGTGAAGATATTCAAGAGCTTAAATTTAATAAAAACTATATTAATGATGAAAGCAAAAATATATTTCTAAATGACAAAGCTGCTGCTGCCATAGATTTAACAGAAGAGTCAATGGATAATTTAGTCAAATCTCTTTAAGATGAAGTCTATTAAGAAATAAAAGATCAAGAGCAAGTACCTGCAAATTAGCATATGCATCTTTAATCCCTCGAAAATTCATTTTACAACTATTTTACATCTAACCATCAGAACAATAAATCTCAAAACAATTATTAAAGTAATTTATTTAAAAAATAATAAATATTCTGTAAATATCTAAATTAAAATTATTTATATAATTTTATTGCATTCATAATTATTTTAATTTTAAAATATGTTAATTAGGTAACTAGATGAATTAAAATAATAATTTGGATTAAGTTAAGCTAGAAATGGATAAATAATATTCAAATGAACCAGAAAAACCTACAGTAAATTTACAAAAAAATAGTTATAACAAGATTACTGAAAAAAATGAAGATCAGACATCATCTAAAGCAGAAGAAGTTAGAAGAGATGACTTTATATTCTCTACACTTGATGCTTTTAATAGAGAAAGGAAAGGAAGCAAAGCAGCTAAAATAATAATCGATTTTGATATAGACGATGATACAGAGGTTGTTTATAAAAATAATTAAAACGATAACAAATAATAGAGTGATACTTTGAAAGAAAGTGATAAATAGTAAAATGTTAACAATCCAAAAAATCAAGAAAATGAAGCTGATTTAAAAATTAATTTGTAAAACTCTCACAAAAACTTAATAGAAGAACCTATTGATAGTGGTAGAAATTCTCCTTAAGTGTCAAAAATATCTACAGTTATCAAACCTTTATACTATAAATATAATAATTCTTTTCATTAAATGTAATAAACACCAGACGATACTGACATCAATGATATAGAAAATAATCAACCTACATTCGAAAAGTTTATTAAAACTAAAGTATCTAACATGAGAAATAGTTTTTTAAAATAATCTGTAAGATATGATAACAATTTTTTTAACTAATAAAAGTTATTTTAACAACAATAATAGCAGCTACTGCAACAACAATAATAATAGAATCAGCTATAACAATAATAACAATAATTATAGCTTTGATCTTTTCAAATTTAATTAACAAATTTAATAATATAATAAAAATAAATTTTAATTTATCTAATGTGTATATTTATTTCTTCTTTATTTCTAACTTTAGAAAGTAATATTTTTCGATTGCTTAAGGTGCTAGATATGAAAAAATATTTTTTCAACAATTTAATATTTTATTAACCATTATTTTAAATAATTTATTTATATTTTACCAAATTTTTGAAATTTTTGCGGTAAGTTTGTATTTAAACAAAATTTGTTAAATTATTAAATTTAATTTTTAGACATGAAGTAAGTAGAACATAGTGAGAATAATCATTTTTAGTCCTTTAAAAACATCTTTTCTGTAGACAGCGAGTTATAAATCGCAAAATAAATCTCTGAAGAAAGGATAAAACTCCAAAATAAAATGAAAAAAGAAGAATTGAAGCAAACAAATTTATTAAAATGTTATAATTTTTTTAGTTTTTGTGAAATATTGATGTATTATTTCAATTAATAATTAGAGATTTTAATCTAAAATGAAGAAGAAATGAAGAAAATACAATAATTTAGCATATAAAATCAAAATCTAGCAAAGTAAATACATGAAAACCTGGAAATAGATAATGGACTAGAGGAAGCTATTAAATAGAAACAAGATAAAATAAAGTAAATTCAAACTTTTTATTGTTATTTTTTTATATTGCTCTTATCACTTATTTAACTAAATATTTTTAGCATGCTAAGATAAGAATATCAAAAATTAATAGAATAAAAAAATGTTATCTAAGATTAACAGATCAAATAAAAAAACGAAAGAAAAAATGAGTGCTTAAGCTAATAAAATATAAATTAATTATTGGTAAAATATACAAGATTGAAATTTGGGTAAATCAATGAAAATTACATAATTGCATGTAAGTTATTATTCATCTCAAATTAATATTCGAATTAATTCAATTAATTTAAAAATATTTTGATAAATTATAATAGATTATCTAAACAACGATTAATAAACAATACCTATCTGTATTGAGAGGGGAAAAAACAGAAATAAAAATACTAATGAAAAAATTTATAAAACGAATGAAGAAATTACTCAAGAATTGCGCTAAAGAGTAGAAGAAATATAAACTTCTTACATTTGAATTAATTGAATAAAATTTTATATTTATTATGAAAAACATCAATTTATATTTTGATAAGGTGAATTATGACGTAAGCTAATTTTATAAATAAATATATAATATCTTATAATAATAAAATTAAATATCTAAACTTAAATATATGATATTGACTATTTGTCTGATTTATTATTTTGATAGAGTATTTCATGGAGATTAAATAATAATCTTTTTAGGATAAAAATTTATTTTCAAAAAAAAAATAGAAATTACGAAGATTCTACTTAGAAAGTAAATAATGGTTGACTGCTTTAATATTCATTTATATGTGGTTGTTTTGATTAATTTTGAAATTAATTAAATAAAATGAAATTTTATACCAGTTATTAATTATTTATAAAATAAACAAACGAAATATGTTATTAAAATTTGGATATGGATTAATAAATTGTCAGGCATAAATAGAGAAAGGCAGATAAATAGATAGATAGAAATAAAGAATGAGATTGACAGACAGACAGTCGTTTAAAAGTTTAAAAATTGATTTAAGATAAGCTTTAAAATGAAAAATTAAATACGGATAATATTTGTAAGATGTTAATTATTTGATTAAAATAAACAAATGAATAGGAAAATAACAATAGTTATTTATTAAATAATTAATAAACAACCAAACAAGCTATTCGTTCGTCCATTATTTAATAGAAGAAAAAATTAAATTATCAAAAAATTGCTTAGATAATTACTTTTTTTGCTTTGTTGCTTGCTACTTTCATTTATAATAACTTTAAAAATCAAAATTAATTTATTAATTATTAAAAGAAGTCGTATTTTAAAGCACAAGGAAGGGCAGAGAAAAAAGAGGGCGTTCTTAACAGCAGACCAATTAAATTCAATTATAAAATAGCAAAATATTCATAGAAAATCTTAAATTCTCAATAAAATAGCGAGAGACAGATATGTATAATCACTAGCTTAATTTATAAATGCAAAAGCAACCGTAATTCTTTAATACTAATTTCATCGATTAATTAGTTATTAAGAAAACACATCCCATTTTATCTCAAGATAACTCATTTAAAAATGATCTAAAAGCTATTTAAAATTTAATATAAATAATTTAAATTATAGAGTTAACGGAATGATGGTATAGGCTAATGCCAGCACTGTAGGGTAGAAGTTTTATCTTTTTTGTTTATTAATAGGCGACTCAAAATTATTATGATCTTAGTTAGTTAGAGCTAGTTAAATTAAAAAAACTTAAACCAAACTAAAAAAAACATAATATTTTTGAGAGAAAATGAATATTTTTAGAAGAAAGCAAGATGTTTAACAATTTTATTTAACTAAATAGAGGAAATAGACCTGCCACAAGCTTTGGATATAAGTTCTATAAGTAAGGAGAAGAGAATACAGCACTAGCTAATGTCCCAAATACAAGTTAAGTATAAAAGCAGTTACCTTATCACCAAAAGCGTACTTAAACAAGGACTAATTCAAATAAGCTTCCTGAAATTACAAATATTCAAGGAAGTGCTAAAAAAACAGAAAAAGTTGGAAATCCTTTCGCAGGAAATATTTTCAGTATGGTTATTTTTTTATTAATTTATTTATTTGGAAGGGAAAGTAAGTAGCAGGACATTTCAAATTATAGTTTAACCTAACAGAATATATTTCAAAATAAAGTATCTATGATATTAAAACAATCCAATTTTTAAATATTCGCGTTCAAAAATTACTCATTAAATATTAATTTTGAATTTATTTATCTAATAAATTCAAATAGGTGCAAATAACCCTTCAGGAAGTAGTGGATAGATAAGTTTTTCAAGTGCAGAATTTAATGAAATTACTTAAAATGAGAAAGATGAGAGATTTAGATATCTTTTGAAGCATGGCACATTAAAGCGTATAGAGGGTAATGGAAATATAATATTCTGTGAGTTACCTTAAATTATGGGAATTTGGGTTTGCTACAGAAGACCATGTGAAAGAGAAACTAATTTGGAAAAACTCAATCTCGATTATATGGAATTAACTCACATGCCTTTGCTGGAAGGAGAAGAAAAGCTGAAAATTTTAACATATTAACATAACAAAATCAGTAGAATTGAAAATTTAGTTTCGTTGCCATACTTGCTATATTTAGATTTGTATGATAATCAAGTCAAAGAAATCGAAGCAATATACACTCTATCTTAACTTAGAGTGTTGCTCTTACCAAAAAATTAAATTACAAGAATATAGCAAATAGATCAACTAACAAAGCTTGAAGTACTAGATCTGCACTCTAATAAAATTTAAAAGATTGAAGGAATCAAGACTTTGGTCAATTTAAAAATATTAAATTTAGCTAATAATCTAATCGTAAAGCTTGAAAATCTTGAAAGCCAGCAAAATCTTGTGGAATTAAACCTAAAATTAAATTTGATAGAAAAAGTAGAGAATATTTAGCATCTAAGTAAATTAGAAAAGCTTTTCTTATAGAATAACAGAATAGATTCTCTTGAAGGACTTAAATGTCTTAAATCCATCAACTCCCTCCTTGAACTTAACTTAGAGGGAAATCCTGTCACAAAAACTACACAACAAATCACATATTATAAATTTATTCTTTCAAACACAGTAAATTTGAAATCACTTGATCATAAATTAGTTGACTTGATAAGAGAAGATCTTAAAAAAGAATCTAGCAGCTAAGCTTAAATTTAAAATGTAACTTATATATATAATAAAATATTCATTTTATTAATAATATTTAAAATTTAGACAGATGATGTAACTACAAGTCCAAATACGCTTGAGGATAAAATTAGACAGTAAGGTGCCAAGCAATAAGATAAAGTTAATGGAAATATATAAATTAATTAAAGAGGAGGAGCAGGAGAAGAAGAAGATTAGGAAGATGAAGATATAAATCCTGAAGAAGTTATAGAAATCATAGGCGAATAATGGAAATTAGAACTCAACAGAGTCAAAAAATTAGAATTATAAAATGCTAAAAAGAAAGACTATTTGTAGAACATCCTAGTTGAAGGTGGCCATGCCGAAATAGAAGATGATACTTAGCTATTTATTTACGGAAATGCATATGAAATAGTTTTAAGTAATGATTAATTTTAAGAAGTGATTGATAAGATATAATTTTAATACATTATTTTTGATTTTATTATTGAAAACTAAACTCTTAATACTCTTAAGAACTTTAAAAAACTCAAAGAAATAATCCTTAAAGATAATTACTTAGTTACTCTCCTTCAACTAGCCAAGCTGGAAATTCTTCCATCCTTACGTAGCATATAAATTATTAATAACCCATTATAAAAATGCTCCTTCCTAAAAGAATTTATTGTCTATCGTTTTCCACATATTGTAAAAATTAATGGCAGCGATGTAAAAGATCAAGATAAATAAAAAGCTAAAAATTTATTTTCTAACTTCGACAGAATTTTGCAACTGCCTGAAAAATTCTACAACTCTGAAAATATTCGCTCTTATCCTTGCGAAAATTCTGAGGAATTCGAGGTATGCAGAGACAAACAATACATGAAGATATTTAGCAAAGTAGCAGCTGATACAGCAGAGCAGTTTACTCAAAACTTATTTTAAGATTTCTTAGAAGAAAAAAACCTTGAAAAAGAATTTACAGATCAATTCGATAGCTATATCTTAAGTTTAATTGATTAATCACCTGTTTTAAATATAAATTCTAAATATCCCTTGCACAACCACCACAGTAGTGCAGGAAGTAATGGATATCTTCATAATAAAGCGGCTCATAATAAAACCAGTCACTCTTTACATAGTAACTATAATATGTCTTCATAGTAAAATACAACTTCACCCACTATGTCAATAAACTCAAACAATTTTATGTGAAGACAGACAATAAATCAATCCATATGTGATTAGATAACTGCGATTTTGAATAAATAAAAAAAAGAAATTAAAATTACAAAAGTAGGATAAAAACTTAAAATATCAAAAGATAATTTGTACTTTCAAACCACTAACCCTCTTAATTTAAAAATAGTAATAAAATAACTAAATAACTAACTTATTGTTAAAACATTAAAAACTAACTCATAGAAGTTAGTAATTAAGCACCCTTCATCCATATATTAAAAATATTTATATTCATTTAATTTTCTCACTATTTTAAACACATCATCCATCCCTCTACTTATGCACTTTGTTTGTATTTGAATTATTAATTATTTCATCTTGTTCATAATAACTTTACTGAATTTTTATTTTAAGGCAGACATAAATTAAAGAATAAATAAATATGATTTATTTGTTTTAACTTTAATGCTGAGTTAAAAAAGATAATTTCCCAAGCAAATAAAAATATAAAATTGCCATTAAGTCTTATTTTAAATTAATTTTATTTTTAATCAGAATTTAATTAAGAGCACAAAATTAATAAATTTACTTTTAAATTTGGCATTTTTAAAATGACTTCATCAATAAATTATAGATTTTAGTATTTAAATTTATTATAAGATTAATTTATAGAAAATAAATCTTGCTTTGTTATTAATTAAATTTTTTAAAAGTATTTTAAAACAACTAAAAAAATAATAAATATGTTTGAATTTTCAAAATTAAATGCAAATAATTAAAATAATTTACTCATCATTAACAAGCTAATTTAATAAAAAATTAACTAATTATATAATTTATTTCAGAAAGTTTAGTATTTTTTGCTTGATTTAATAATTAATTATGAAGATAATAATTTCTTATAGAAAAGATATTTAATATTTTTTATCAAGAAATACTTTTTTATAAATGATTAAACATAAAACATAAAACGGCTATTAATAATGATACAGATATTTGTTTATTACAATCAAAATTAAGTATTTAGGCAATGATATGTTTTGAATATCAAATTTAATTAATCCCTAATAACTTTAAATATTTTTTAATAACTAAATTAATGAATATTTTACAATTTATATTTAGTATTTTTATTCACAAATTCAATACAATATTTGATGAGTGAGTAATAAAAATAGTATAAAAATGAGAATAGTATAATTAAATAAGTGGAATGTTTTATAATAAATATATGTGTGTTATTCTTATTGTTTTTATTTATATTAGATTATCATTCCTTTTAATCTTTTTAAGTGTTTTCTATATTTTACTAGTCTACTTATTTATTTTAACTATCTAATTATATTTTTGATTCTTCTTATTGAGATTATTGTTACTACTTCTCTTCTTCAATAATTTTAATATCTTATTCTTCGCTTATTTATGCGTTTTATTGTAATTTTTCTGATACGGAGTTTTTTTTTTAGTGCTTTACTTAATCACTTTTTGTAGTTATTTAAGAATTACGTTTACTTTTTTATTCTGTATCACCTTAATTAAAATTATCAGTTTCCTTAAAGTTTTCTGTATGAGTTCTTCCACTAACCTATGTATTCATATTATGAGAAGTAGTGTCATCAGGAAATTGTAATAATTTGGGGTCTTCTTAAGATTTGTTGTTCTTAGAATGCTTTGATTTCTTTTTTTTTTGTTTGCTTTTTTGCACTGTTTTTTCTTCAATTGTAGGAGTTGGAGCCACTTTTAATTTTAATGAAAATGCAAATAGAACAAAATAAATGGTAAAGAATAAAGTATGAGTTTACTCCTACTGGTTGTTGTTTTTGCATGAATTAACCTTCCATATGCTGTTGAAGTTGTAGCTAATAACTCTTAATTAAAATCAGTTTTGATGAAACAGTTAAAGATTCGACCTAGTTTTAAATAATAAATAAAATAGCTATTATATTAATTAAGTAGAAATAAAGAAAATTTTAATAACTTTTCAAATAAAATTTCAATAAAACAAAGCAATCATTTTACGAGAAGATCTAGTTATATTATCCTTATACTTTTTATATTTATCATACTATTATTCGTATTTATTAAAATTGATAGTCGACTGCACCTTCTCTAATCTGTTATGTATAAACTATTTTATTTCAAGGTAATTTTACATTTAATTGTTTTCATGTTTAAATCTATTATTATTTTACTAAATTTTCTGTATTCACTTTATCTGCTTCTTTTTGTCTATGAATTGCAAAATTATTTTTGTTAGGTTTGAACACTTATTTTTCTAATGTGTTTTTGTTATACAGAGAACCTTTCTCTGTGATTTGCATCATCCTATTTATTAAAGATCCATTTTCTATGTCCTGCTCTAAATTTTTATCTAATAAATATTTATCAATAAAAGTTATATTCGAAACATCATAAAATTTATTTTATTACTCCTTTCTGGTTTATTTTTGATTGTTGCATTTAGAGGTTGCAACTTGAATCTTGATCTTGTTTAGCTTAGCTTTTCTTATTTTTCTTTGAAGCTCATAGGCTCAGAATTATCAACCATTTTTTTAGAAGTGTCCAAATTCTTTTTATGGAGTGTGTACGACTATAATTTAAATGAATAAAATTTCAACTAACTTATTCATTTTATACTATAAAATTACATAAAGAATGTAATGCTGCTAAATACTGTTGATCACTTTTGTGTCATCCCATGCTGGAAGAAATTTCAGCTTTGATTGAGGAGATATCATAACTTTAATGCTTCTATATATGTAATATTTGCCTATTGAATATAAGAATTTGCTGCAAAATAAGCTGTTTTTATATTTTTGTTTGTTAATTTAATTTATTAATTACTGTTTTTTTTATTAGAATCAAATAATTTTCAATAAAGAATTATACTACTACTACTTTCTTTTACTAATTAATTATCTATCAAATTAATTTTCAAACATCAACTAAAAAATAATTACTTTAGAAGAGTCATTCAAGCTTTTAAAATACTTAGAACTATTTTGAATAATATAAGTATCTCTTAAATAGAATATTTTAAGAATTAAACAATCTTACTAAATATTTTCAAATATTTCACATTAAATTCAGATATTAATTGAAAATTTTCTTCTTAAATTAAATTAAAAAAATAATTTTAGCAAAATACTTATTTATTTAGTTAATATTTATTTAAATAATTTAATTTTTGAGGTTTCATTTTTAAATTATTATTTTTAGAATAATGTTTTTTAGAAATATCTTTTTATTATTTACATCAATTTAAATTTAATTTATTTAAAATATTTCATTATTTATATCAGACAAGCTAAATAAAAATTAAATAATTAATTTGTATTGTCATTCAACCTTTGAAATACTTTAAATTATTTTAAATAATATAAATACCACTCAATAGAATAATTTATGCAAATAATATAAACAATCTTTATTTTTACTTTCGAATATTAAATAATAAGCTTATTTCAAAAATTGGTATATAGAATTTAACGTTTAAGATAATAGATACTCTAAATAATATTATTAGATGTAAATGTGTATTAATATTTTATTGTTAATTTTCAGCTTAAATTAATAAATAAAAATATTTTATATAAAACAATTTTGAATTTACTTTAGATTTATTTAAATAACTTAATTTTTGTCTTTCACAAACATCATAAATAATTGATTAGTTTCTAACAATATTCTTTAAAGAAATACTTAATAGATATATTATTTTCATTAATTTTAATTTAATCTAAAAATGATGTTTATTGATTAGGTTCTTTAAAATTTAAAATATATATATATATATATTGATTTAATCCTAGGATTTTTTGTACAGATGAATAATATTATTAATAATATTTTTGAAGTTTTAGTATTTTTTTTTTAATTTAAAATATTTTTGATTTATTAGATATTTTATATTATTTATGTTTTTAATAGTAATTCAATGATCGTTTTTTAATAAGCTTATTTCAAAAATTGATATATAGAATTTAAAATTTAAGATAATAGATACTGTAAATAATATTGTTAGATGTAATAGTTTATTAAAACAGCTCAAGTTGATGAAATTAAGATTATATAATAAGTTTAAGATAGCTTCTATCAGTGTCATCTTAAGGAATCAATTTAGCTGATTGAATAAGTAGATATTGATAGAAGTTTCGTCTGCCATGAAATACTTCAACTTTTTAAAGGAATGAGCTTGTTTAAATCTTAACAGATTAAATTAGGATTTTCATGTTTTGAAGATATCATTTTTGAAATCGAACTTCGCAAAAAGGAAATTGAAGAAATAGACATAATAATATGGTGTATTTATTAACTTTAAGCACAATATTACCAGATATAAAAAGCTGAAGCTTAAAATGAAAGGTTTAAGTAGTTTATACAAGATTTTTAAAGTTAACATTAGTAATTAGATTCTTATTAAATGGGAGTTCTTCAATTCGCATAAGGAATGTATATTTACATAGATACATTTAGAGAAGGATTAGATAAAGAATGTTTAAATTTGCTAGAAGAATCATATAAATAAGTTGAGGATTTCAGAATCGAAATACTTATTTGCTTAGGATGGATATACTACAAAGATTAGTAATTTGACAAGGCTTGTTATTTTTACTAAATGCTCTATAACTAAAACCCGAAGATACCAAGTGTAGCTAATAATTTTGCAATAGCTTTAGAATGCAGCAGTGACTTCGAAAAAGCTGAAAAACTTTATTTGGAAGAAGAAAAAATGAGAGGATATAACTAGGGTATAATTAGTAATATTGCTCTTTTTTATTCTCATAGAGAAAATAAAGAAAAGGAATTAGAATATTACTAAAAATTAATATAGCTAACTCCACTAACAGGCAAAATTTGTCATTACTATGGAGATCACTTAATAAAACAAGGGGATTAAGAACGAGGCATACAAATTATGAAAAAGGGAATCGAAATAGATCCTGAATACCATGGTAACTATGAATAGTTGTCAGAAATTGAATTTAGTAATTAAAATTTGAATGAATCACTTTAATATGCACTTAAGTGCTCTGAGATTTTTCCTTAAGACGGATATTACTAGGCACTATTAGGTGATAAATATGAAGCTTTAGAAGATTTTTTAAATGCAAAAAAGTGCTATAAAAAAGGAATTAAACTGAAGAACTATCAAATATATAAACTTTATTCTAGCTCTAAATTAGCTTTTTGTTACTATTAATTGAATAATTACCATAAATCAATAGAACAATATTTTACTACATGTAACTTTAAAAGCATCCAAGGTTACTCATTAGATGATGATATTTATATATCATGCTAAATTATGAAATTCATGCCTTTGCAGTAAACCATGCAAATCATAGAAAAATAAGATGGTTTACACTTGATTCCTAGGTTTTCTAAATTTTTTGAAGTGTGCAAAGTTTAAATTTTAAAGCAACTCTTTTTATAAAAGCTAGAGATTCATAGACACCAATTATTTTTAATAGCTTATAAAAATTTAGTAGTAAAGTAATTAGTATTTTAATCTAATATCATTCATTGGGATTTATTTATAGACTGACTAAAGCTAGTTGTTGAAGAAAAACCACATAAAATTGACTAAAAAATTAAATTAAAAGATTCATTTAAAAAAAGATTATTTAATTTTAATTATATATATTAAAATCTATGTGAAAATTTATGATGTATAAAGAGCATAATATTAAATAGAAAATTAGTGATTTTTGGCATGATAAAAATTATGTTTTATATAATAACTAAGAGCTAAGTTTATAAAAACAAGAAGTGAGTTCGGCTAAAACTAAAGATTGCTTGATTTAAAAAAATTTAATGAATCTATTTTAGATATTAGATGAAATTTTGGTACCTATAAAATTAAAATTACATAATAATATTAAACTAATTTAACCATCGATCATGTTTAAAATGCTTTCTCTCTATAAATTTATATTCTTAAATACCAAATTTAGTATATTACTACTTTATTTTTTGTACATTCCAATTTATGATATTACTAATGCTTATTATATTAATTAAAGTAATATAAATTATACTAGCTTTAATAGAAGTAATTGTTAATATTTGCTCTCTTGAAATATTGTTTGCTGAAAAAATTACTTAATTTGCAATTCAGTTACATATTTAAAATGAACCAGTGTAATATTAAAACTCATCTTAATTTGAATAATGTAAGACATTTTTAAAAATTAATTACATTTTTTTAAATCCTTAGATATTTAATTAAAAAGATTAAAAATGTACAATTCAATTGGAATCTTATTCTTTATATATTTTCTTCATCGGAAATCTTTTATTTTTTCACAAAATCAACTTCATTAAGCTCTATTTAAGCGCAATTTAAGAAGAAAATAAGTAAAGAAAATTTTCAGAGTGAAGATTGTTGAGCATTTAAGAAAATATTTGATCAGAAATTAAAAAACAATATTAAAAAAATGTAAGATTCAATAAATAATAATAAATTCCTTAAATTAAAAAAATGAAGTGATGGTAAATTTTAATTTGATGATTTTTAATTTTGTAAAATACTTTCTTTTTAAAAATTTTTATTATAAAATATTACTAAATACATTTTAAAAAGTTGATATCATGAATTTTATAAATTGAATTTACCCCCAAATTTATAAATTGAAATTATTAATATTTATTTAATTAGATCAGTTAAAAGTTGATAAATAAATTTATAAAATATTAAAAAAATTAAAAATAAAAGCTTATAAATTAAAATAAAAACATTTTAAATAATTATTTTAAAGCATAAAAAATAAACTTAACATCTAAATAAACTTTTTGATAATTTATTATTTACTTTTTTTAAAAATTATTTAATATATTAAATTTAATTAAAATTTACTATTTATTTACCATAATACGATGTTTTTTATTTGTGAATAGCTATAATTCTATTATAAAACGCTATGAATTCATCATAAATTAGTATATTTGTGTCAAAAATAAATATAAATCAATAAATCTGATATCGGTCATTTTATAATTAAAAGTTGATATCTGATTGAAATTTGAAAGAATTTTTAAATAATATCATTATTCTACGCTCTTGATTAAAATTAGAAAAATAATCTGATTAAAAACTCTTTTTTATTTTATTTATGGAGTCTAAATAAGAGGATATTTTAATTTAAAAAGTGAAAAACTTGTATTACAATTGTAAGATAAAAGAATGTATATAGTTTATTGAAGATGACCATGAGAAAAGAGGGTCATATTGTCATTAAATACTTTAAATATATAAAGGTCTCAGCTAATTTAAAGCTCAGTTGATTAATGAGGCTTTTAATACATTTGAAAATCTAATAATGGAAAATAAATAACTAAAAGGAAACAAAGTAGATGAACTAGATGTTTTAGCAGTAATTTTTTATTAATTAGAGACTTAGTATTTCCATGTTCCTAAAGCGGAGTAGTATAATTCAAATTTGCTTTAAATATGTGAGCTTTATAGAGAGCAAAACGAATTTTTAGATTCTTATTAAAAAGGAGTTTACCTTTATGGAAAAGGCTTATACTTTTTTATTGAGACAAGTAGGGAAGGAATAGATGAGAAATGTATTAAATATATGGAGGAAGCATTAAATTATTAAAATTGGTTTAATGAAGAAATAATAATAACTCTTGCATGGTGTTGCTTTATTGGACATAAGTTTGATTTGTCTTGTAAATGGTTTAATAAGATTTATGAAGTTAACCCTAAATTTCCTAGTCTTGCCAATAACTTTGCTTTGGCTTGCGAGTAAATAGGAGACCTACCTAAGGCTGAAAAACTGTATCTTGAAGAGATGGAAGTGAGATGGTTCAACCAAGTTATCATTAATAACCTGTCCTTATTTTATGGAGAAAAGATGAATGACTAGGAGAAGCAAAAATTTTATTAAGAAAAATTAATCAATCTAAAACCAATAACAGCCAGAATATGTCACTATCATGGGATATATTTAAATAAAAAAGGTAAACAACAGGAAGCAGTCTAGCTTTTTAAATAAGGTATAGAAATAGATCCATCTTATGTTGCAAATTATGAATAGCTATCAGAAATATATAGTGCAACAGATATTTAAAATTCAATAATTTTAATAGAAAAATGTATTGAAATGTATCCAAAGGATGGTTGTTTATATACTTCTCTTGGTAGAAGATATGATGTGTTATAAGATCGCTAAAAAGCAATAGAAGCTTACACAAAATCTATTTAACTTAAAAACTATCAAGAATATAAAGTATATTCAAACGGAAGATTATCATATTAACACTACTATCAGTAGAATTATCCTTAAGCTTTAAGAGAAATTTTTAAAGCTTGCAGTTTTAAAAAATCTAATACAATGCTTGATCATTATAGTTCATATTGTTGGGTGCTCTGCCAAATATAAAAATTTCCTTTAAAGGAAATAATTTAGATAATTAATGAGTAATCTGGTTTAGTTATTACAAGATTTGAATAGTTTGCAAATAAATCAAAGGACAAAAATATAAAAAGCTTGTATTTAGTCAAATTAGATTATTTAAGAACAATCCTTTTTATCATTTCTTACAGAAAGTATGTTGAGAATTTCCTTGCATTTAAAAACGATATATTATATTGGGATTTATTTATAGATTGAATAATTTGTTTCTAATATGTCTAAAACAGATTTGTTTAATTTTATGTTAAGCAATACTTATAAAATGTATAAAATTGCTTAGAAATACAAAAATTTATAGAGATTATCCTTTGAATTTAAATTTATTTTTAAGATATCTTATAAATAATATAATATAAAATGATATAATTAAATTTGGGGGTCTTAATGAGTTATTTTACATTTAAAAATAACATTACTTTCAGCCAAATATATTTATTCTCAACATTTTAACTTATACTAATATTTTAATTTTTTAATCTAAAAAATCTGAATTAAAAATAAGAACAAGTATACTTGATATTTATATTTAATCAAGCTTATAGTTGATAAAAATTTAATATTTGAATTATTTTAATATTTTGAAATAAGGCATATGTAAATATTTTAAACTATACATTGACTGATTTTAAAAAATTCATCATAAAATATTTAGTTTAAATTAATTTTTAGCTACACAAAAAATAAATACAAATATTCTACACTTATTTAAGTAATTTCTTTCTAAAAAGGTGTTATTCATGTAATGATAGAATTATTTTTGAATTAACTCACTGTAAAAAAATTATATTTTGACTATTTGTAATTAATAATGAATAAACAATATAGTTTCTTATGTTATTGGTTATCTTTTTTGAAGTATTTTAATTAAATACACATTCAACAGCAAATTAAAATATTGATAAATATATCAATCACATTTAAAATAAATGAGTTACTTTGTGAATAATATTTTTTAATAAATTTTACTCATTAAAAGTTAAATATTAAAAAAAATATTTTATAGGAATATTTTAAAATGAAGTTAAATTATTTAATTTAATTAGCCTAGTTAGGTTTATTTTTCTTCAAAATTAATTTTTATATTCATGCAAGTTTGTGATGCTAACTTAGCTTGGAAAACAATTACTATCTGTATCGAATTAATTTATATCCCAAGGACCATAAATTTCATCCATGTGGTCTTAACTTTTCATATTATCTTTTGTTTTACTTAAATCTGAATGATTTGTTTTTTGATGTGATTTATTTTTAAGCTGGGAACTTATACTAGAAAGATAATTCTAGTCTTGATAATAATAATTATTTGATTTTGTGTTTTGTATTTATAACTTTTTGCTATTTATAAAATCAAAATGAGAGAGTTTGTAATTTATTTATTTTATTTTTTCCATTAATTTTTGATTGTTATTGATTTTTTTATTTCTTTCTTAATTTGAATGTAATTACTCTTTGATATTAATTTTACAGTTTTCATCTAAAGTGCTTCTAGATATTAATTTTTACTCAAAACTAAAGCCTTCAGATGGTTTTGTTAATTATCTATCAGCTATAGATAATTGTATTTTCTATTTATCTGTTTCATTCTTCTATAGTAAATTTTTACCTGATTAGCTTTTAGATAAGCTAAACTTCAAGTCGTTTGAAAAATTTTCAGAGTAATTTCTTTTTAAATGAATTGGATTTAGTACTTATTTGAATTCTGGATTTTACATGTTTTTTTAAAACTATTATGAATTTGATGAAATAGCAACTTAATTTATTTTTTTTTTTGCCTGAATATTTTTATCTTTTTTGAAAATCTAAGAACTACTGCTGTCTTTCTTACATTCTCCACAAACTATTCTCAGAGTTTTTTATTTATTTTCTATAGCTTGTTGCATAGCTTCTAAACCATTCTTAGATTAAGTTTTAAAGTAATAATTACCTTTTAAACTAAAACTATCACAAGATGCTTATTATTCATTTATCTTAACATTTTTTATAGGAGTACTTTTTTTTACTCCTTACTTAAAAAAATTTTACTAAACGTCAATACTAGGATCAATGGATCGTTTATTTTAAATTTATTATTTACCACCATGCTAATTTAAGTCTTCTAGCGTTTTAGGCGTTGTTTTAAAATTTTCTTATACTTTTAGATAACTTTAAATATTATTTTTTTCTTATGCAATTTTAAATTATTTAATTCTCTCTTGAAGTTAACGTTAAATTAAGCTCTTTTTTAAAGATTCAATTAAATTATTTCTTTAAATACTTTATGGTGTCTCAACTTGTTACTTCAAATCTAAATTTTAAGTTTCCTAAGAGAGGTTATCCTAATTAAAATTCCTTATCTTATCTGTGTAAATGTTTTTTAATACCTACTCATCTCTAAAAGATTGTTAATTATTTTTTATTGCAGCTTATTCAATTCTTTCGTCTCCAAATCTATCAAGCTATAAACAAACCTAGTTAAAATTTTATAATTTTGAGTATTTTTAAAACTCTGAGCACTATTTATTTTGATTTTAATGAATTAGTCTTTATTCATTTTAATCAATTGGCTAGCTGAGATAAAAATTATTTAGATTAGTATTTCCATTTTCTTTAGATGAGTTTAAATAATTTTTGTTTAAAAACTAAGGTCTTTTAATCTATTTTAAATTAATATTTTCAAGGATATTATTACTTTTTTCTATTAAATATCTTATTAAGCTTTGTTAGCTTTTTGGATCATCTTCCTACATAATATAAAAAAAACCAAAATTTAGTTCTACTTTTTATTAATTAAATATTGGTTTTACAAATTAAGAAATATGATTATATATATTTTTTATAGAAGGAATTAGAAATTTGGATTAATTATTTTATATAGTTATTTCATTTGTTTCGTATTTGAGAACTTTATGTTAAAATATGCTTCAAAATAATCTCGTAAATAAACTATTAAGACGGATTAATTTTACTATCTTGTAATAAAATTAATTCTAATTTTTAAATGATTATTTCTTCTAATTTATCATGTATTTTAACAATAAAAATATTCTGAAATTATAATTAAAATACATCAAATTTAATTTTTTAGGAAATATAAAAATCTAAATACTATATTAAAGTCTAGAAAAAATTTGAAAGCGAGGTTTTTTTTAAAAAGAGTTTGTATAGTTTATAATTTTCACATTCAAGATTAATCAATTCTTTTATATATTTTTCTTCTTTGATATCTGAATTCCAATAAAAAGTTATAGTGCTTACTTTATTTACTAGAAATTATTAATTTCAATAAAAAGTATTTCAAAATGATCAAAAATTTTTAAAATAAAATTTATCTCAAATATTTTAATAATTTTTTTACAAAGCATATATTTAGATTAGGCATACACTGGTTTAAATTGAAATAGAGGAATTAGAAAATTAATAAAAGATTGTCATTTTCAAGCTTAAAAAATTATTTAATCAATTATTTTGATAGCTTTATGATGAAGTAAAATGCTTCATTGAAGCAAGAATAATTCTTTTATAGAAAAAAATAAATGCAAGTTTTCAATTTTAACTCAGAGTAGACTAATTATGAAATTTGTTATGTAGAAAGTTAAAATGAAAAGATTACTTTGATCAAATAAGATTAATGCAATTTTACAAGGAATTATTAATTAAAATCAAAGTAGACTAATTATTAGAAATTTATTAATTAAGAATAATAAAATATATAGACTTCTGTTGCTGCATGAAAGTTGAGTTTTATAAAAATTACATAAATTTAAAATAGACATTATTAAAAATATTATTTTCAACATTGAGAATGTTTTATTTAAAAAGGCAAGCATATTTAGAAGTATAAAAAAATCTATTTTTATCAAACTTTGAAGAAAATTAGCTTTCGTTTAAAGAAAGTATTACTTATATTTGACTCTTAAAGGTATTTTTTACCATTTATTTTTAATCCTTAAAAAATTTTGATTTAAATTTACATTTTCGATTTTTTTTCATAGATATTTTCAGCATTTAGGCTTTAATATCAAGAAAAAAAATAAGTTATTTTAAAATTTTGATTTAACGTATGAGTAAAATTTTAATTTAACAAATTAAAGGAATTATACATACATAAAGTAACAATTTTTCTAATTAAGATAGTAAGGAAGGAGTGAAAGAAAGTACGTACATATTTTGAAGTGTAAATTTTAATAAATTAAAGTAATTTAGGTCTAGTGAAAGTAATTTTAAACATATTTATTTGTTATATCTTTTTATTTTGTTTTTTATCCCAATAGTCTTATTTTTTGCTATAATTTTAGCATAACTCAATAGTAAAAGATTCTATTTTTTTAAATTATTGTAAGCATGTGTTATCTAGTTTTTTCTACTTATTTGATAAGAGAGATTTTTTAAGTCTGTCTGTCAGTCATTTTATTCTTATCCTTCGAATAAATTAAATAGAAATTAGAATATGTAATTAGCTGCTATTACTATACATATGACAATACCAAAGTATTATATACACTTAATACAGTCTAAATGCCAGGGATTTCTGTTGTTTTGTTCCTATATTTCTTATTGGCTCATATATTTCTAGTATTAAACGCTGAATGCATGAATTGGTTGATTTATTTGATTGTAGTATTTATTTTTAGAATAAGTTTTAACAAGTTTCGGGGCTTTATACTCATCATACTATTAATGGTAATCTTGTTGCTCGTTGTTCATAGAAACTTAAGTTGATTAGTTAGTAAAATAGCTGCTTTAGTTTTAGCTTTTTAGACATAAAAAAGGAACTTTGTGCTAATCATCTAATTTTTGTTGTGGTGATTAAGGCGAGTAGTTATTTAAATCTTACATCAAATTTATAGAATCTTATTACACATTATTTAAATCACTAATAAGCAAGGATTCATTTAATTGATTATCTGTAAGAGTTGTAGTATTTAAAAAATAAGCATTGAACTCTTATTCTTAATTTTAAATTGATTCTTTTTTCATATCAGTTTTTAGTTTGTTTGTTTGATTGTTTATTTGTTTGTTTGTTTGTTTGTTTGCTTGTTTATTTATTTCACTTTTTTTTTTTTCAATTGATTTTTTGTCAATCAATAATATTTTTAAAATTTATAAAAAGTATATCTTCTTGGATTTTGTTGAGCATAGTTAAAAAAGAAAGGGTGAAAAGTAAATTTTCATAAGTAATATCATTTTGGCTGCAAAATCAATATTTTGTTACATTCTAAATCAATCGCTAGACTCTTATTACTACAAAAAGATTCTTCACTTTCGTGCATCCACCTTTTAATCTAAATGGATTTTAAAATTGATTGGTTACAAATACAATATAAATACCAATTAATACTTATATTCATTTATTGAAAAATGTGATAAAATAAAAGTAATACATACATGTTTAAAAATACAAGAATAGATGTAAACATGTTTAATTATTTGTCGTAGTAAAAATGTAATTCAGTTAATAGGAATTTTATATAACATAAATTGATATAATAATGGATCTTTTGTTTAAGCAAAAAAAGTTAATTAATACTGAGGTATGTATGTATGTAAGTTTTTCAAATTATCCCACTTAAAAAATTAATATGTTTTGCCTTTATTATTGCATTTATGACAACTTTTGAAATTTACAAATGAATTTAATCACAACTTTAAATAGAAAGATATTTAATTTATATGTTAAACTAATCATCATCAGTTTGCGTAAAAAAAAATTTATTACGAATTAAAATTCAATTTAAAAATAAATCCCAATGCAAGATTTGTGATTGAAAAATTAATTCTGATTCTATGTATTTTTGGTAAGCGATTATTGCTAGAACTGCTCTTAGATTGTCTAATCGATATAAAAATAATTTTTAAAGGTTTTTATCACTGACATAAGTTGAAAATTACTCAAATCTCGTAATTATGTATCCGTTTTATTTGTTTATCAATTAAAGTTTGTCTTTTAATGAGACATTTGTACTCTGACTTAATAAAATGCATGTTTGAATAATATTTCCTTTTTACTGATAAGACTGAACTGATTTGTAATTGCAAGTATTCAAAAACTCTTCAAGAGTATTTAAATAATCATTTAATTTAAAGTAAAGCATTCCCAGCTTAGCGTTTGAGAATATTTTATATGGGAGATAATTTTTTAGACTTATTGCCTTTTTATATGCTTGTATAGCTTCTTGATAATTTTCAAGAGCTTCTAAGCAAGCAGCATAGCGATACATATAGTAACCATCTTTAGGAAATTTACTTATGCATTTTTCAATGTGCTCTTTCGCTTTTATGTAGTTTTTATTATCATATTCAATATCTGATAAATCCTAATAAATAGGGCAATACTAGGGATCTATCTGCAAACCTTACATCAATAAGTTAAGACCTTTTTCTTTTTATCCAATTCTGATTAAATATTACCCGTATTTGTGATAAATCCTTGCAGTTTTTGGGGTGATTGAGAGTAATTTTTCATAATATTCCCTTTCTTTATGTATATTTTCTAATGAAAAATAGAATTAAGCAATATTTTAAATAGATATTTAATTTTTGTTTCTCAACTTTTCTTCTTCTAAAAAAAGTTCTTCGGCTTTACCGTTTTTTCCTATTTCGTGTAAGCTGATAGCAAAGTTATTTGCCAAGCTTGGATATCTTGGATTAATTAAATACAGCTATTAGTTTATTTTACATGATAGATCTGTTTTTTAGTAAATATAATACATCCATCCTAGAGAAATCATCATTTCTTACTTAAATTCTTAAGCCAGTTAAATAGCTTCTTCAACTAACTTTGTGCAATCTATGTGATTCTACTCTCTACTATTTTCTACAAACAAGAACATACCTTAACCAAACAAATAAATTCCTTTTTGAAAGCTAGACATTAATAAATTCTGCGTTTGGTAATCTTGAAGCACTTTTTACAAATTACAATTTAACTCTTCTGCAAGTTATACATTTATGTAATATATTTCTAATTAACACATAGCTCTCATCATAACATCTATTTCATTAATATTTCCTTAATTCTATTTTTGGTTTTCATCAAAAACTTTCTAAAAACATTCTTAACCTTTTTATGTTTCCTAGCACTCAAATAAGGAAAGTCCTCTATAATATTACATAATTTTATGGCAATTAAAACTCCTATCAATATCCAATTTATTTACAACATGAATACATTAATTTAATTAGCAATTATAGAATAATTTTTTAACTTCACTCACTAATTCTAGCTCTTATTAGTCCATTTTTTTTACTTTTACTAATTATTTTTAATGTAAAATCCTAAATTACAAAATATTAAATAAAATAATCCATATAATGAAAAGTACATATTAAATTAAAAATATTATTTAAATATGCGAATTAATTAATTTAATATTTACAAATAAATAATGGTAGAACTAAACTAAAAACGCTACAAAAAAGATAATAAAATTAATAAACATAAGAATTGTTAATTGAAAGTCAAATTAATTTATCAAATAGCCAATCAATAAATCAATATATTTTGGTAATGAGATATCTCATTAATGTAAATAAATGAATACTATTAATTTTTTGGCATTATTAGTGTGAATTTTAAGTCATATTAATCAATCAATAAATAGGTCCCAGTGAGATATTTCATTCATGTAAATAAGATTTGGTTATACAAATTTGAAGTAGGCCTAAGTAGACAAAAATTATCTGTAAAAACCTTACTTTTACTTTAGAAAATACTTAATTTGATTATTTTCTAGATTTTCTATTATCAAATCTAATCGTGTTAAAAAGCTATTATTATATGAGTTGATAATTTCAATTTTTCTGTTAAGTGGTATTATTTAGATAGAATCTAATATGAAGCATATACTTTCTATGTCTAATGTTGTGTCAAATATAACAGGGCAGTCTAATGATTGAATGTAATAATCAAGTGATTCTTCCCATCTCTCGAGCTCATATAAGCAGAATGCTAAATTAGATGAAGTAGAATGATAATTTACTCTAAATAATTTCATAGTAAGAGCTTTTTTAAAATAATCTATTGCCTAATCAAATTAACCTTCGTCTATGTAAAACATTCCTAAAGCTTCATAAAATTAACCATTCATAGGCTCTAATTCTATACATTTTTTATAATAAAATTCTGATTTTTCTATATCCGATAGCTCCTTGTTGACATTAGCCAAAGCGTTGCAAATATCTGATGATTAAGGATTTATTTCTAAGCCCTTAAGCAAGTATTATATACCCTATTCAAACTCTTTTTATTTACAAAGAAAATATCCATAAAAATAAAGTGTTAGAACTTTATTTGGATTAATTTTTAATGACTTCAGAAAAAATTCTTTACATTCATCGATATTTTTATTTTAACTATAAAATTAAGCTAAATTATTAATATAGAGGGTATTTAAAGGAAATTTATTGTGAGATTTGAGATAATACTCTTCTGCTTTATCCTTTTACTTTAAGCGAGAGTAAGTTACTCCAATTGAATTCAGAATACCTGGATAATTAGGATTCTCTTTTTCTAAATTTAAAAAATACTTAAGTGCTTCATCGTAATAATCTTTTTAAGCATATATCCAACCAATTATGAAATTTATATCCTATTTATAGTTATCGTCAAGAGCCAGTGACTCTTTCATCAATTATATGCATTCTAAATCTGATTCATTCCTCCAGTTTTCTATAAATTGTTAAAAACCTTTTGCTAATAAATAGATTGAGTCGTATTTTAATTAATATGGAGATATGTTCTTTTGATATTTAACTATTAATTCTTTTAATTACTAACTTTGCTGCTCTGCTGCATAAAAATTTTCATCAAACATTTACTACATAAAAAATACCCTAATTATTAAATCTAATTTGCTAATTTATCCATTATTTTTTAACTCGCTTTTATGTATCAAATTATTAATATTTTTTTAAACTTCATCAAATTGATCTATGTAAAAGTAACTTAATCCTTTGTATAATGTAGCAATTTAAAAATTCTAAAAATCAGCGTATTCCTATTAATAAGAATTATATGTTTCAATGCACTCCTTAAACTAGCTTTAATAAAATAAACATTTAACTTACTTTACTATTTCTTTTTCATTCATATTTTCAAATAAATTTTTTATTCTATTTATTTTTGATTAATAATAGTAATAAACACAAAGTGATTTATTTTTAATAAAAAAAACATAATCTGATCAAAAATTATCCCAAAAAAAAAATATTTCATTAAAATTCTATAAAATAAATCATATAAATAAATAATCTCTAAAACAGTCTTATTTAATTGAAATATCAAACAATTTTTTTAATGTTAAATTAAGTTTAATGATTATTCCAAATAAAAATCAGATGAAACTATGCATAGCAAGTGATTTATTATATAAGAAAAGGAATGATAAATTTGATAAGTAACAATTTAGTTTTGGAAAATCTTTAGAGGACAATATAGTAAATATATTTTAATTGCATCTACTTTGATGCTTAAAGTGTAGTTAAACTATTTAACTAATTAATAATATATGCTATATCCTTTTATTAACTTATCCCAAGCTAAAGAATATTGATTGATATATTACTTTTTATCAAAATAAAACATAATAATCTTCACTTCAAAAAAAAGCTAAAAGTGTATTACCTTTAAAAAATACAAAAACGAATTAAAAAAAAAGTAATAAATAATTTTAAAATATTTATTTAAATATGAAGATATTACTTATAATTTTTATGTTAAATTTTAATCACATAGTTGTGTTAGTTAAAGTAAATAATTTAAAAATTAACTTATCTAATAATTCTTTTACATAACCTGATTGACAATGCTGATAAAATTATGCACTTTTCTAACCAAAAGCTAAATCTTAAACACTCTAATCACTAATTAAGTTTTATTATTTACAATATAAAATATTTATTAAAGGTAAATAAACAATTCTTACCCGATGCTGTATGGCAAATTAGAGATATTTATGCAATTAACTAATTATGAAGATAATTCTGATTCACTCTTTTAGCCTATTTTTTTATAACATTATAATATAGTACCTTTATTTTAAATAAATTAATTTTACTTAAGAAATTGTTACTTCTTAATTAAAAAAGAATAAAAAAGATAGTACAAGAAATTTAATTTAAATTTTTATAATAAAAGATAAACTGAAAGTAAAAGTGAATAAAAAAGCTAAGATTTATTGATAAAATTAATTTTTATAAAGGAAATATTTAACTGTTTCATATTTATATTTTTAAAAGTAAATACATATATGTATTAGGTTGAGAATTCAAAACATAAATAAATCCCAGTGAGATTAAGATATTTTAAAAATTAACTGAGACTATGCTTATTTTTAATAAGCTATTAATTCAAGTGTTGATATAAATTATTCCATTTTCATAGTAAGAAAGCATTTAACAATACCATTTTACATATAGCAAATCAATTCATTTAATTTCTAAAGATATTTTGAGTTGTTTGAGTCTAAGATTCTTATTTTTTCAGAATCAGGTAATGCTAGTGAACTAATTATTTTACAAACTTGAAAACCTAAAAGAGAATTCGGGAAGCTCGATATTTTTTCAAGCATTTACACTGTTAATTTTAAAGCTTCTTAGTTATTATGAAGAGTTCTAAGGCAAACAACTTTTTTAATAGTATCTCTTGCGAATTCAGCTTCTGATTATTTGCAATTTAGAGCTAAATTAAGATAATTTAAGGATTATTCTATCTATTATTAAGATAATAACCTATCAGCCATTAAGGTGTAGTATCTAGATTTTTTAGGTCTTATAGAAATACACTTTTGCATGTATTCTTCAAATTTTGAAAAATCAAAAAGTGACATTAATTCATAAATATCACAGTCATTAGGGTTAATTTGAATTCCTTTCTGTAAGGTTTCTAAACCAAGCTAGTTTTCTCCTTTCATTAATAAAATATGGCCTTGTATATAATAAGTATGACTAAAATTAGGATACATTGTTAAAGCTCTTGTAAATAATTCATCAGCTTTTTATTTATTATCTTATTTATGGTAATGCATAGCTAAATTATGCATTACTACAATATTTTTAGGTTATATTTTCTCTGCTAAGTGTAAAAATTCTTCTTTTTTTTCATCATTTCCCATCACTTAATAAGTAACACTAATATTATTGCATATACTAGGAAAATATTAATTTTCTGAATATAATTTCAATTAATATTAAATGGCTTCTTCACATTTTCCTAAATAATCTAGCATCCAACCCATCAGAAACAAAACTTCTTGGTCAAATTCTTAATTTAACTATTAAGTTTTTTTTAAGTGCTCAACGCATTCAAAATTAATGTCATATTAAAAGCAGTCTATGAACAGAAACATAGATGTTGCTAAATGATAAATACCATCAGCATTTAGATCTTCTAATTTATGGCCATTTTTATAAATTTCAATTGCTTTAAAAAGTTCTTAATTAAGTTGCTAGCATTCATAGCTATCGTAATCACAGATCTCCCATAAATAAAAAGATAATGTTAGCAAATCAAATTAATCTACAAAACTTCCTTTTTTTTATTATACTTCTAAAATCAAATTTTTGAATTACTTCTGAGCTTCCTCAAACTCACTAACCTCAAAAAGAGATAAAATTTTATACAGCTAGCACAGCTGATACTAGTTGAATTCTAAGCTATTTGTCTAAATCTCTTGAGAAGCTTAAATACATTCATCAAACTTGCTAATTAAAAATAAATTTCTTATTTAAGCTGCCTACTGTGAGAGAATCATTTCTTTTATTTCTTTACTTGTTTCTTTTAAATGTGATTTGTTTAGTTTAAAAATAAATTTCTAAAGATTTTTAATTTTTCAAGAAAATAAACTTGTCGTCTTAGATTTGTGTGATTAGTTATATTCTACTATTACAATTTTTGATAAGATATTTTCTAGTGTTATTAATAGGAATTTTTAAAAATTTTATAAACAAAACTGATGAAAAATCAGTACAAAAATTGATATTATGCTATATCCAATAACTTCATATTAAATTCAAAGTTTATTTCTGATATTTTAATTTTGTTTTTAAAAAAATGCTATATTTGGAAATTGACAATAGGCATAATTTGTAGTAATTTTTTTTTTTGAAATTTGACTATAAAAAAACAAATATAATAATAAATTAATTTTATGCATTTTAATATCTATAAATTAATAAAAATATTGATTAATAACATGTTAATAGATTAATAAAATCAAATGTATCTTTTAAACAGCTGAAGGAATCAAGCTTGAGTCAAGCCAAAAATAAATCCCAATGATTATAACTTGATTTAAAAGTTAATAAAGATTATATATGCTTTTAGTATGCTATTAAAGTAACTGTGTTACGATAAAGATCCTATTTTTATTCTAAAAAACACTAAAAAAATTTATCTTAAGTGGATAGCTAAATTTATTTATATCTAGTTTAAATGATTCCTTAATAAGAATTTAAGATATCCACTTTTTTTTGTAAAGATATTTCTTTAATCTCATCAAGGATATACCCAATACCATCAAGCTCTTCTTAAAATTCAAATTATTCAATATCTAGATTTCCCAAATGCATGAGCTGCTTGAAAGATTTAAGAAATTTGAATTAAGAAAAGTAGGAATAGGCTAATTTAGAGTGTGCATACCCTACCAACATGGGATTAAGATTTTTTTTTAAACATCTTAAAAATTAAGTTTGACATAAGTCATATTAGTTCTTATCAAATAATGCACTTCCAAATTTATATTCAAAAAATCCCTCATTTGGATTCATCTAAATTATAATATCAACATATTCTTGGGCTTTTTGATAGTTACTTTCTTAAACTTCTAATTGCACTAATTATTGTAAAATATCTGTATTACTTTGATTTAACTAATTCCCTTTTAAAAGAACTTCTTTAGCCTTTTCTATATTTTGGTTATCCTCTAATAGTTTTGCATAACTAATAAAGCACCCAATAAATTAAGGATTAGCTTTTATTGATTTTTCATATAATTCGAAGGCTTTTTCATTTTATTCGTTATTTTAATAGTGCTATGCCAAATTAGTCAAAATAACTGAGTTATTTGGACAGATTTCTACAGCTTTTAAAAAATATTCTTCTGCTATTTTTTTTTCATTCATTGCTTCATAAGTTAGTGCAATATTATTTGCTAAACCTGGATACCTAGGATTAATTTATTCAAGTACAGTATACCACTTTCTAGCTTCCTCGTGCTTTCCTAAATAATCTTACATCCATCCAATCAAAATAATACTTTCTTAATTAAATTGTTGAATTTTTCCTTAGCATTCGATTAAGTTATCTAAATAGGAGCAGTGTTTCTTATCAGGATAATAATCTATAAAATTATAAACACTGACTCCAAATAAATAGATATACAAGTCATATCTTTAACTTTATTCATGCTTCTATTTGTAATTTTCACAGCAGCTGTATAGATTATTGTTATGTTTCTTAGCTTTCATTTAATCTTCGTCAAAGTTTTACCATTAATAAAGAATTTAAATGATTACATCCAATTCATCTGAATCATTTTTATTTTTTTCTTCGCATTTACTAATTAAATCTAAAAAACATTATTAACCTTATTACTACTAACTTAATTCAAAAAAGCTCAACCCCTTATATATCTATGCAAATTTATAAGATTAAAAATCATTTTCATCAAAATGAAGCTCATCAATATACTTTAAACATTCCTCTAATTTGCTATCAAGAAATAGTTCTCTAGCTTATTTCGCTTACTAACTAATATCCATTATGCTAAATTTAGAAATTTATCAAATTCACTTAAATTTATTAAATTTCAAATAAAAATTGATAAATCTAATTATTCTGATATTGTAATCAATAAATCTTTATTTAGCAAAACAGAGAGATACACTTGAAGTAAAGAATTATACTTTTAGAATTAAAAATCAATTCTTTTTTTTAAGTTCTTCTAAGCTATTTTATTCTTTAAATAAATTAAAAATTATTTTTTTCATTTCATATTCATTAGGAATAAATAAATAATATTTTATCAACATCTTGTTATTAAAAATTCATTTATTTATTTTTGATTCTTATTCCTTCTAAATAGATAAATAAAAAATATTTTTATAAACATCTTGTGAAAATAATTAAAAATTCATTTATTTATTATTGATTCAAACTCATTCAAAATAGATAAATAAATAATATTTTATAAACACATTGTTAAAATTATTAAAATTTCATTTATTTATTTTCAATTACTTATTCATTTGTAATAAAAAATAATATTTTATAAAAATTATGTTAAAATTTTTTAAAATTCTTTTAATTATTTTTCATAACTTTTTCAAATAATATTTTTAAACATTTTGTTAAAACTATTAAAAATTAATTTATTTACAAAACATAACAATCAGTTAATACTTTTTTTAATATAAATTTAATAAGATAAGTTGTTATTTTCATATGATAATATTAAGAATGGAAAATAAATGAATTTTAGTTGATATTTAAAGTCTGTTTCAAACAAAAGCAATCAATATAGTAAATTTATTTTTGGTTTTTTTAGACTCAAATAATTTAAAATGTAAAATTTTCATAATACTTCCTTTAGTTTCTGTAACATTTATTCATTTTATCTTAGCATACTTTTATATTATAAAAATTAAAGTTATTTAATAAAATAAAAAGGAAATTACTTTTGTATCATTTAGTTCATATCTTCGTTTTGCTAGTCTTAATAGTTGTATTATATTTATTACTGCTAAGAGTTCCCAAGAAAATTCACATTTTAATAATTAGATTGCTTTAATGGAGTTGAGTAATATAATTCTTGTTAAGAACTTTGAGAATTTATGGAATTACAAGGATTATAAAGTTAGCTTGGTTACTCATTCATTTTCAGTGTTTAACTTATTTCTTCAGGTACTTTTCCCTTTAGAATGGTAAGAAACCTTTCATTTTTATTCATTTCAAAATTAATTAACTCCTTAAGTTCTTACTATCTTCTTTCTTTTTCAAGCTTCTCTTTAGGATCAGTAAAACAATATTCTCTAAACTCTAATGCTCTATCTACATATCTTTATTTTAAAATAATTTATTAGCATTTAAATTATAATTGGTATTCAGTTAAGTAGATAATCATATATATTGTTATAAGTTTAGTAAATAAACGTTGCTCTGATTAAGATAATTAAAATCCAATAAAATGTTTACTCTTAAAATTCTTAAGGTGACTAAACTAGGACGCTAACCTAATCGCCATATCGAGAAATAATATGGACTTGATCTGAACCTTTCATCCATCTTAGAATGGTTCTATCTCTAAAAAGTATCTTTATACAGCCATTTTTAAAAGCTTCAAATTTTCCTAGATCATTTTCACATTTATGAAGTACTTCATAGTTATCACTGTACAATGAAGCGATACTTTCTTCTTTCTCCTCTTTATTTGATAGAAGCTATTTATTTCCCTACTTGAATTCGCTTATTACTTCTACCTTATTAGAGATGACGGAATCATGCTCTCTCAACTTAGAAAAAGAGTTTAATAAAATTGATTTTTCATCATCTCTCCATATTTACATAACATTAATAACTTTCTCATTTTCTAATGACCTAGCATCATTTTCATCTACCTCATGAAAGTATTTGCCTTTAAGAGTTAATAATAGAATCAAATAAAAATAATTCTTTTATTTTTTTTATAATTTACCGCTTTAAGTAGAAAACAAAAAGAGATTTTCAAATTCATTAAATAAATAAATTTCTTTTTCTCTACTAATCCAAGAGGTATATCCGTCCTTCCATGTGTATTGAATTCTTTCAGAATATCTAGGCTAGTCAAATAAGGGGAATGCTTCATCATAACTCCAAAGATTTTCTGAGTTAATATTCTTGAATTGAATTTGATTGAGCATACCTATATTAGGTAATTCAGTTAGGGCTTCACTTTGATTTATTTTATTCAAGCCATATTTTTCTCTAATGTAATTTTTAAAAGAAACATCTTCATACGATTCAGAAGAGATATCGATATGTAAATAATCTATAAAATCTTGTTAGAAATGAGGGTGATGAACAAGTTAAACCTCATTACCAATTAAAGAAGAAAATTCTTATCTCTCTAATTTAGACCACAATAAATATAAAGGAAGAGTCCATCTTTCTGGGAAGTTAAATATCGTATATATTTTCTTCATCTTTATATAGGGAAAAGCTAATTTAACTCTTCCTTTGTTTGCTTTCTAGCTATCACTTTATTTTTTTAGATTATATTTCTAAAGAAAATCTTTATGAAAATCAAAATCGCCTTTATTTAATTAATTTCTAACATGCTTTTCACCATTTAATCCTTAAAATGATTATTCTTCTTCATTGTCGTCGTCATAACTATTTATTTTATTTTCCCAAGTGGCTTTCTTTTTTGGGATTAATTGCAGATATTCTACTATGAAAATAAATTTATTTTTTAGTAGAGTTAGCTTTGAGTGTCCTTCTAGAGATATAATACTGATGTTTCCTTGATCATCTATTTCGAAATCAGTATCTTCCCCGTTTAAACTCCAAATACAGGAGCTAATTTTTTAACTATTTAATATTTCCTCTTAGTCACTATATAATTTTTCAGATTTAATCGTTGGGACATCATTATATTAGTTTAAATTCTATTTTAAATAGCAAAAATTAATTGTAATTCAATATTTTAAAAAATGTTAATTGCTTACCTTAAATACAAGATTAACTTTATACTCGATGGATTCGGTACATGGAATATTCTTAGACATAAATCTTAGTTTATTTCCCAATTTAGAAAAATAAGTAAAGCATTCTATTAAAAAATTACTAAAATTATAATGATAAATTAAAAAAATTAAATTACCATGTTCTCTGTGTAAAATAAGACCAGACTTATCATTAAATTAAGCATGCGTTCTTCCATCTTAGAAAGAACAAATCCATCTAATTCTAATATCCTATTCGCATTATATGATACTTGTGTTTTATGTATTATATGAAGACGTGCTAATTTAGCTGTCTTTCATATTTATTTCAACACTCATTTAAAAATACACTTTAATAATTAAATACAAATAAATAAACAAAATATTCTGATTTTTTGAAATTTTAATAATAGTTGACTGTCCTTTATTTTAAAATACAAAGATATATTGGTATTTTAAAATAAAAATTTCAAAAAGCTGATCTAAATAAACATTCTGTATTTAAGTATATTCATAAAAGTAGTTTAATATGTATTATGTACCATAAAAATGAATAACAAATCTATCTAATTCTAATATCCTATTCACACTTTATGATGCTTGTGTTTTATGTATTTTTTAAAGAAGAAGCGCTAATTTAGCTGTCTTTCATATTTATTTCAACATTTATTTAAAAATACAATATTAATAAAAAATGATAAATAAAATATTCTAATTTTTGAAATATTAATAGTTTAGTAATTGTCATTTATTTTAAAATACAAAAATGTATTGATTTTATTTACAAAAATTTCAAAAAACTAACTTAAATAAACTTTCTGTATTTAAGTATATCCATATAAGGAGTATAATATATAATTTGTATAATAAAAATGAAAAGCAAAATATAAAATAAAATATTTCTAAGTTTAGTTAATTTAATATTTCTATTATATAAATAAATGTTATTGTTTATATCAAATGAGTATTTTTTATAAAGTAAAGTAATTTAACACAAAAATTGGTGGATGGTAATTTAAATTTAAATAGTGCTAATTTAAGTAATAAATAAATGACCAATTTAAACTAATTATAGTTATTTATTTATTTTCTTATTTATCTTAAATCCAAGTATTTTATTAAATTGAATCCTTTTTGTTAATTAGTTAATCATAAAGCAATATTAAGTATTATTTGAATTTTTTAATTTATTTATTTATTAAACTATCTTACTTTTAATAATAATTTTTGTAATGTACTTCTAAAAGTTTTTTTATCAATTAATTTATCTTTAATTTGATTAATATTTTTCTTTTAACTTAATTAAAATAATTATTGAAATACTTTTTAATTATAATTGAAATTCTTTAAGTTTTCAAAAATCTTAAATATTATTTATGTTTTTTGTGCTTTTTGTTTGTGATTAAATAATCACTTTTTTCTCATTTCTTATTCTATAATATAAACTTCTCTACCTCTAAACTATAGTAATTTTAAGTAAATAAACAAATACTAAATTATTAATAAGAAAATATTAAACATAGATAGGTTATAATTTATATTTAAATGATGCTAATTTAAATAATATAGATTTAACACCATAAATTTAAACTATTTACAAAATTTTATTTGTTTACTGATTTATTTATTTATTTAATTATCTGATATAAAAGTATTCAATAAATTTGAATCCTTAGTTAGCTTGTTTTATTGTCTTATAGTAATATTAAATTAAATTTGAATATTTTATTTATTTATTTATCAATATATCTCGTTTTTTAATTTATTAATTTTATAATGTACTTTCAAAAGTTTTTTATCAATAAATTTCTCTTTAATTTTATTTATATATTTCTTTTTAATTTAATTAAAATAATTATTCGAAATATTTTTTTATTATGATTCAAATCCTTAAAGCTTTCAAAAATCTTAAATTTAAATCTAAGTTTTTGTGCTTATTGCTAAATCACTTTTTTCTCATTTCCTCTTCGATGAATATAAGCTACTCTACTTCGAAACAATCGTTTATTCTTTACTTTCCTACAATATCAACTAGCATCTATAACATCTTAAAATAATAAAATAATTAATATTAAGTAAGTTAAAATATTAAATTATATTTTACCTTTTGGTCTTTTATATTTTATTAGCTTGACTTATAAATGATATCGTATACTTTATCAAAATTATCTCCAAGACTTTGCTAGCACTTCTTTCTCAAACTAATAAGTTTGCTTTAGTTTAAATTCATTTATGCATTTGAATTGTTTTTAAAGCTGCTATCATTTGTATTCTTAGGAGAACTTCTATTTTGATTGTTACTCAAACGTTAAGGTGGTAAATCATCATTTGAATTACTAGAGTTCTAATGTTGAAGATTTTTAGATTGCTTTAAAGAATCTTAGTTAGTCATTTAAGATTTTCCATTTGATTACTTTCGTGTCATTTGCTAAAAACTTTAAGCTTACTAATGTCCAACAATAGATTATAAAGGGGTAAATTAAGTTTATTCGCAATCGTTTTCGGCAATAGCTTTTATTTTTAATATTTAAAGGTAAAAATATTTTTATTTTTTTATTTAAAAAGTAATTACACTCTAGATGGCTATTTTTGTTATTGTTATTGTTGTTGTTACTGTTTGAATAATTTGAAGATTTTCTGTTTGGTTCTTTATTGGCATTATTATTGTTAGAGTTATTGTTTTAAGCTTACTTTAATTATTTTTTAATTTCTGCATCTTCATCACTAAAATAATCTTCGAACTGTTCTTGGCCATATTCATCTTCTTAAGCTTCTTATCTTTGCTACTTAGCATGTTGTTTGAAATTAGATTGGAGGGATTTTGTTTTAATTTTGTATTATAAACCCTTATTACCTTATAATTATTTGTTATGTTCTTAAACTTAATCAGAAACATCTTCCTTGCTAAAATAACTCTCAAAACTATTTTAGTTGGGTGAAGACAATGCTTCACTATCTGTTTTTTTGACATTTGGTAAAGGAATGTCTTAATAAATTGTTTCGTTGTTTTTTATTTAGTCTAAAGCTATTTCTGATTCAAATTGGGTGTTTGAGTAGCTAACTCCTCCTTGTTATTGTGCATGAATGCTTTAATCTGATTATATTGGTTGTATTTTAGTTTTTACTTTATTTAAATTTAATTTATATTAAACATTATGTTAGTCTAACACCTCACTTTCAGCCAGCTCATCTTATTATGTGTGAAATTTAAATGTTTTTTATACGCCTCCATTAAGGAAAGCAAATTAATTTTTATAGTTTGGAACATTTTTATGAATCATATTATAAACACCTTTTTACTATTAATCATCTTCTTAAATTAATGATGCCACATCACTTTTTGAACCAGTATTATTTCTTCTGCGATTTATTTATGTAGATACTGCAAATTTCTCTGTTGTCTCAATAGGGTAGTCTATTTCAGAATATATATTTGCATTATCTGTCAACTGCTACTACTTATAATTCTTAGGAGATCTTTGATTGTTTCTATTTACATGATTGAAATATATATATATGAAAGTATCAAATAAATCAAATATATTACCCGTTAATAGAAGGTATAGGGATGTCTTACTAAAATTGAGTTTCAACCATCATAAACTTAATTAATTAAAATTATAAAATTATAAAATATAAAGTATTAAGATGTAATTTACGTTAGTCTATTAATGGCGATTAATTGGAGAGGAGTTTCTATCACTCATAAAGTTATTCTTGAGTAATTGTTTGGCATTATTCATATTAGTCAACTGAATAGGTTCTAAATGTAAATTCTTTTGTTATTTGTGAACACTTTCTTCATATTATTTAAGAACACTTTAGTTTTATAAAAATTTTTCACCATAAACATTTTGAATGTAACGCTCGCGAGATATCATAGAGTTTTTTATTTGAGATTTTGTGTATTCTGTTAATTATTCTTATTAAAGTCTAGTTTTTTCTTCCTTTTTACGTTATGCTAATTACTTTGGAGTTTATTTTACGAAAGCTGGTTAATTGTATGATTATTCATGAGATACTATCTATTAATAGATGTTCTGATACTGTTAATTTCTTTAGTTCCCTTAGCTGTTTACCATAATATTATGAGGTTACGAAGCAGCCCTATTATTAAAATAAATTAAGAAAACTAAAAATGATTGCTATTAATTTACTATGTATGAGTTGCATTTCTAGAAGAAGAAAACATATCAAATTGCTTAGTACCATCTTCTTTCTTAAATTTAGACTGATGGTTGAAAGTGGATTACGATTTAACTTTTTATAATGTGGCTGGAGAATCTTATTTGACAAAATTGTTATGTTTAATAACAGTTGATTCATCAAATTTATTTCTTTAAGACTTGAAAGTATTTAGATCATCATCGTGGTAATATTCATCATGAGTTCCATCTTTATAATCGTTGCTGTTGTTGTTGTTATTATTATTATTACTTACCACAATATTATTGTTGCTTGTATAATTAGTATTGGCACTACTGTTAATGTTGTTGCTAACATTATTATTAGTATTACTACTATTACCAACTGATTTTAAATGGACGTGTGTATTATTATTAGAAGCTTGTGTGCTAGGATGCTCACTATTATTTTTACTGAAAGTGTCAGGAGTGTAAACATTCCTTTTTATAATCTTAGCCTTTATTTTATATTCTGGTTCTTCTTTATGCTCATGATGAGGATTCTGATTTTAGCCATTCTAAAACTGCTAGTTATTTATTTAATATATTTAACTATCTACAGTCTACATAGATGTAGTACCATCTTACATGTTGTTATTTTTTGGAAGGTTTGTTTTATCTGTAATTATAAATTAGTTTTGTGCATTGTTTTCTTTATTTGTACTATTACCTTTCCCGTCAGCGACATTTGAAAGGCCTTAGTTGTGATGATTTGTATTTCTTTTCGAGTGGCTTACTTACTGATCTTATTTTACCTGTGAAGGATCTACTCGTACTTCTAAATATTGCTTAAAAAGTTTTTAAGTGCTTATGTCGTTCAGTATTTCATTTATAACTGGTCTTTCTTACTCATTCTTATTTAAAAGCTTACTTTTTTTAATTAAAATTTTAACAGATAAATTTGAAATATTACCAATCAAAGAAAGAATTTAAATTCGCATTTTTTTGAATGAATTAATAAATAAGTTAATTTTCATGATTGTTTAATATTTTTAAATAAGTAAATAATTTACTGAATCAAATCATTTAGTTCTTTTGAATAGATGCTAGGAATATCAGATATATTTTGCTAGACAATTTTAAATATAAGTCCCAAGAGATTATTAGATTCAAAGGCATGCTTCATTTTATCAAAATAATGATACATTAAAAAGGAATATTTATATTTTAAAAGTGAAGCAAAATTTAAAATAGATAGACAAGAAAATAAATATCTATTTCAAACATTTAAAAACGATTAGATTTACCTCAAGAGCACAGAGCTCATATAAAACGCAACCTAAAGCCCAGATATCTGATTTGTAAGTGTAAGGTTTGCTTTCACAAACTTCTGGACTGTATTATAAAAAGTAATTGTAAACAAAATTTAAAAGGGTAATTTTAAACAAATTTTTAAATAGCTATTAATCGATCTTAGTTTGCATTTGAAAAGGCAATGAAAAAACAAAAAGGAAATTAATATATTGATTTATAGCTTTACTAAATAGTTTAAATATTTACACATGATTCAATTCTTGAAAAAAAAAATCAATTAGAAAATCATTCTAAACAGAAGTGAATCAATATATTTTAAGATCTTACCTCATGTAGTAAGGAGTTCCTACCACGGTATTTGCCACTGAAGTTGTATTTTCCAACACTTTAGAAATACCAAAATCCCCTATTTTAATAGTACCATCTTTTGTAATGAAAATATTTGAAGTTTTGATGTCTCTATGCAAAATCTTTTTTTCGTGTATATATTTTATAGAAAGTGCTAGCTCATAGAACCAGTTAACGATTAACATTTCAGGAAAATACTCTTTCTTTTGTTTCTTTCTCTTAATATGAAATGCTAAATCACCATCTAATTATTTGCAAAAAATACAAAAATACTTAAACTCTGCTTATAAAACGTTAAAATAATTAAGAAGTTGTATTGTTTTTTGCTTTCTTAAATAAAAAATAACATTTTTGTTCACACTAAAAAAACAAATTTGAATCTGTTTACGCTCACAATACTCCATTATTATAATTAGTAAATCTTCTTCTTTGAAACTTTCTATATATGAGACTATATTCTTATGATTTAAATCCTTCAACAGCTATGCCTATTTATATTGATATTATTTTCTTTAATTTAAATTTTTAACTATCATTCATTTCGCTAATTCTTAAGTAAATTTATTTAGTCTTTTAATAATTTAAAATTTAATGTGACATTATTGATGCGAGATGTAAGGTAATATAATAAAAAATTCAAAAGGCAATTACTTCTTAGAGAGCACTATCTTACTGCTTTGGATTTAAACTACTTAAAACTATTTTCTTTGCTATATATTGCTTTTTATTGTCTAGTTTTTCAACTAGTGTTGCAGAGCCTTATTTCAAAAAATGGTGATTAATGTAAATGAAATGAAATAAGCTATCATCTAATCGAAAATAAAATTTTACCAAAATTGCCTCTGCCAATAACTTCAATTTCTTTGTAAAGCTTTTTATATTCTTTTTGAGCCATAACTAAGATGAGAGTGGTCTAATTATTTTCTCTACTGATCTGTATTTAAACTATTCGAATCAGCTATATGGCTTTTTTTACTTAAATTTCTTCACTTTTACTTAATACCTAATTCCTCCTTTTTTCGTATTTATACTTACTACAAATTGAAATTAATCAACTTCGAAAAAATTAATTAAATACATTAATAAGAAATGAGTAATCAATTCTAAAAATTAATATTCCTTCAATTCTTTACATTCCTCTTTCTAATTGGTGTTAAAAATTAATTCAATTTGATATCAAATCAAAAAATAATAAAAATGATAAGTAAGATTTTTCTTACAAATAAATATAAAATTGTAAATTTTGTTGTAAAATCCAAAGTAATTTTTAATTCCTCAGATAAATACTTTTGGCAATAGTAATTTATCATCAAATTAATTATAATGTTTGCACATTCAAAAGTATTTATCCGGTATTGTATAATAATTATTTTAGATATTCAACCATTAATTTAAATTAAATTAAGCAATTATTTGAAAGTTTTCAATTAAAAGCTTCAATCAAGTCTACTAATTAAGATTCCATTCCAATCAATTTGTGCTTTAAAAGTCTTTTGAATATCTAAAATAAGATTTATAAACTGAATGCTTCTAACTTCTTGATTCAAAATACAATAAAAGTAGCTTAACCCTATTCTTTGAGTTTAAATATACAATTAATTTACTTTAAAGTGTTGGATAAATAAATTTAATTTAAATGTTAAATTCAATTGTGTTTTAATAAAATAATTAAAAAAAGTCAATTTGAAATCATTTGCTAATTAAGATTAAAATCTCTTAAAAATAATCAAATGCTAATAAAAATATCATATAAATTTTCAATTTATAAATAAACATATAAATTAATTCACCTTGTATTTATTTAATAACTATTTTCTATTAGTTCGAAAGTGAGGATGTAAATATATCTTGATAATTTTAATTATTTATTATAGACCATAATATTCCAAAAACTTTATTAAAATTAATTGTTTGTCTCAATACAAAAAAAATTCTAAAAAAATTATAAATTTGTTAAATTGAAATTAAATAAAATTTTTATTTAAAAAAATAATTAAATTTATAGTTTATAATTTGCTATTAAAAATATTAATTAATGTTTCTAGTTTATTTTAGAAAACATTTTAGTTTTAAATTTTTATTATAAATTATTTAATTTTTGTGGGTTAAAAATTTAATTGAATTACTTCTACTTTTAGCAATTTTAAAAATAAAATTAAATAAAATCAATAAATTATTAATTATAAATTTTTTGTTAGTTTCTTCACTAAATTTTCATATGAGCATTTGAAAAATAATTTTAAATGAGTAGATTTAGTATAAATTATTAGGTTTTAAGTAAAAATTCATGAACACTTTTTAAAAGGTGAGGTAGGTCTTTAAAATTGTTAAAATATGAAATAGTTAAGTAGGAGTGGATAAAAAGAAAAAGAAGAAGAATTATTATTACTACTATTTTTGATACAAAATATCTTATTCATTTCAAGGCAAATTTATTTATTTATAGTTGATTCCAGTATATTCAATAACTTTTACAGAAATATACAATCACAAAAATATTAATTAATTTATTAAAAGCTATACTTTTTTTAAACACTTTCACACAGAACTATTAAGCAAAAAACAAAAGAATGGAACAATATGTTATGGAACCTCCTCTCTATTTTGCAGAGGATCACTTGTTTGATTTAGATTTCCATCCAAATAAAGATTTGCTTGCTTGCACATTAATTAATGGTTGGGTTAAAATGTAAATAAAATTAATAAATTATTTTTTGTAGCATTTGTTTAAGCTGATTCATAAACCTTCAACTTGTCCTGCTTGCTTGATCATTTCTATTAATACTCTATTTAAAAAAATAGCTTAAGTTATAATTCAGATGAAGTTAATGATCTTGCAGTCTTTAAGCATCACTTACAATCAACACGTTCTTGTTGCTTTTCACAAAATGGCTTGAGTAATATACATTTCCACATATAATAGGAGTACTATAATAAGGTTTTTTTTTATAAATAAAGATTTAGCAACAGGTTCTAAAGATAAATCTTTTTCTATTATTGACACAAATGGAAACTTATCTTTACATGTCAAAGACGCACACAAGTAAAAATTATAAGCATATAACAAAATTAAATGAAAAAAAGCACAAATTTTATATTTTTGCTTTAATCTCAACTATTTGCTAAAATCCCAAGCAAATGATTAAAAAAAACACTTAGCATGCATTAAAACTTACTCATAATATTAAAAATTAGGGAATCAGTTAATTTAGTTAAGTTCTTGAATGATGATATTCTTATTAGCGGTGATGACAATGGACACATTAAAGTATGGGACATAAAGAGCAGTAAATGTGTGTATGAAGGTAATGAATAGAGCGAAGCTATAACAGGTGTTGCTGTTCCTGAAAACTTAAATTACTTATTAACTACTTCGTAAGCATTGAATTAAATAACTAAAAATACTAAATTTAAAATAATTATATTTATAATACCAGTCTTGATGGAACTTTAGCTGTTTATGATATCAGAAAATCTAATAACGCAAAGGATAAGCTTTATGCCCTTAGTGACTGTATGGAAGAAGATTTAACTTCTATTTAATTAGTTAAGAATGATAAATTTGTTGCAACAAGTACATCTGAGGGTATAGTTTTGTTATTCAAATGGGATTGGTTTGGTGACTGCAAAGATCGTATTGTATTTAATGCAAATACAATAGACCATATGGTAATTTTATATAATATTAATAAATTTCTTATTAATTTTACATAATATAGATCAAACTTGATGAAAACACTTTGATTACTGGTAGTGAAGATGGATTTGTTAGAGGAGTTAGTGTTTATCCTAATAAATAATTACAAATTTTGGGACAACATGAAGAAGATGAAAATTTCCCAATCACAAAATTAAGTTTATCACATTGCAGAAGATTCTTGGCTTCTTTGTCTCATGATAATAGTATAAAATTCTATGATGTATCTAAGTTTGTAAATAGTAGAGATTAAGTTGGTGAAAATACTTGGGAAGGTTATGAAAGTGGAGATGAGCCTGTACCTAGAAGTAAAAAAGAAAAAGCTGGAAATGATATGGACGATTCTGATTTTGAAGATGAGGATAGTGATGATGACAGTGATGACGATGAGGATATGGAAGATGAAGATAATAAAAATTAAAAGAAGTAAAAATAGAAAGGAGGCGATGATATGGACGACGAAGATTCTGATGATGACTCAGATGAAGAAGTTGGTAAAAAGAAAAATCAAAATTAAGGCAAATAGTAGAAGCGTGTGAGGTTGTCTGAAAGGGCTCAGAAGAGTGTTCACAATAGAAATAAAATCTAAAACTTCTTCTCAGACTTTAAATGATTAATTTTCATAAAAATATATTTATTTATTTATCAACAACATCATGAGCGAGTATTTCAATGTTATTTACTGTATTTATAAAGCTATTTTGTATATAGTTGGATAGCTTTTAGGAAATTTATTCTACTTTACTAATTAATCTTGTTTTTTATTCAATCAAATAAATATGTAAAAAAGAAAGAAAGATAAAGAGCAAAGTATGCATGAATGCATGCATGCAATAAGTATTATCTACTAACTAATTAAGTATAAAAACAAAATTTATGTAAACTTTACACATTTATTTTGCTCTTTGATTATGAAAAAATTAATTCTACTTATTCATTTAATTATTTTTTTTATCAAAACCGACTTTTGAATTCAAATTTTTTGCCCCATTTCTATGGCACTGACAAATTATTCTTCAGTATATGCAAATATTTATCCTGCTATCAAGTGATTTTTTTATCTTTTAAGAATATCAATAAGTCTGAGCTACTTTTTAAATGCATTTAGTAATTCTTAAATTTATCTATCTAGTTTTTTAATGTCAGAATGTAGCTTTTCATTAATTTTTTTGGCATCACCTTATTTGTCTGACGTAGTGTTACCTTTGTTTATCTATAAATTCATCTTTATTTTATCTATTTCTTCTTGAAGTCTGTTAATTCTAAATTATTTTTAGTTAATCTTAAATAAATATAAAAATGGATCATTAATTACTTTATATCTTTTTTGTTGAGCTCTACTCCTTTTTTTTTAATTTCTTTCTTGACTTGATCGATTTCCTTTTGTGCAAAATTAAATTTTGAAACGATGATGATGCTGTTTTGTTAAAATTTACATTTTGAATAGATTTACAATCTTTGTCTTCCTGTTGCTTTTATTATCCTAGCTTTACTATCATCTTCTTGGTTTCTTCCATTTTTTCATTTAATAAATTTATTTAAACTTGATAAGATTCGGTTTCCTCTTCAAAGGATTTCCCTTTTTCTCCTAATTAACTTAAAATACTCTCTTTTACTTTCAAAGTATCTTACAAAGAATCTATTTCGCTTAATAATCCATCTTTTCTGATTCTCTAAACTCTGATGATTTTTTCTTTTGAATTATTTTGTGTGAATTTAATTATTATTAAAATAATTAAATAAATACCTTGCTCTTCAACCAACATTTCTAGTTCTATTAGTTCTTCGTTCTTTTTAGAATCTATTTTTTTATATTTATTTAATTTTTCTTCAAGCTATTCTTGCTTTTTAAGTAATTTTTCTGCATCAATTTCATCGTCATCATCGTCGTCAATATCATTTTCTTACTTTTATTCTTCATCCTTATTTAGCTATAATTTATTTTTATTTTTTTTGTAGTTGATTGTTTCTTCAACATCATCATCTTCATTATTGACTCTTTATATTATCTTATTTATATAATCCCTATTTGAAAATTCTTTGGGTTAATCCTACTCTTCGTCTTATTCTTAATAATATTCATTTTCGTTTAAACCAAACTCATCATATTCACCGTCTTAATTATCATACTAGTCCTCATTATAATTTTAGTCATCGTCTAAATCGACATTGTTATCTGCTTAATTGTTACTTTCTTATTCTTTTTAATTCTATGAAATGATTTAAAAGCTAGTCTATTTTATTTAAAATGCTTACATACCAATTTATTTTATATATTTTTTCTTCTTTCTTCTATTTGCTCATTCATTTTTAGATATTCCTCTTCTTTAGACTTAAATTAGTCCCATTTATTTTAAATTTTATCATCCATTTTTATAGACTTGCTAAATTATATTTAATGTTTAGTGCTGATTTTTTATAATTTACTTTTTAAATTTTTAAATATTTGTTTTGATCGATCTTAATTTACAATTAACCAATAAATAATAATTGATAGCAGTATTTTAATTTTAATAAAATAAGAAATAAAAGATTTAGCTGAATGATGAATATTTCATGTTAAATGAATAATATTTGAAGTGATTCTATCCTTCAAATATTAAAATTAATAAAGAAAATAATACATGCTAACAAAAATAAATAAATAAATTACAGATAATTAATTAGTTAATTAAAAAGAGAAATTTTTTATTATTATTGATCTTTCATAAAATATTTTTAATTTGTTTGTTAAAGAAGAGTAGATTGTATAATAAATTCAATTTAAGTAATCAGGTACTACTATAGGTTTATGATTTTTTTTTTAGTTAATTTTTATTTTACCTAAGTATTTACTATCTGTGAAAGCTTTAATATATCTCTCTAAGTACTTAGAATGAATATCTTTATCTTTTATTTATGATTCTTCTATCCAAGAAGTTCCTCTATTTGTAAGGAAAAAGGAAAAGACATCGCTGAATTCTAAATCTTATATTAGATAGACAATCATCTCATTATTTATTTTGTTATATTTTACTATATTGTTTAGCTTTTTTCTTAGATTTTCATACTCATCTGTACTATTGTAATTTTTTAAGTTTTGAATAACAGCTTTTTCTCCTACTGAGTTCATAAAAGATTTAAATGCTTTTATAAAATTCTTCGGCACATTTTTAGCAGATTATTTTACAGATTTTATTTCTTCATATTCTGAATTGCTTGCAGATTAGTTTTTTATCTTTTCTGTGCTTTCATTATTAATACTACTAATTTCTTTCATCGCTTGTAATTATTTATCGCTATAAGATGATATATTTTAAATTTGTTATCCGTTACTAATAACTATATCATCATGTAAGCTTAAGTTACTTTATGCCTCATCTAGATTTTGCTCATGTTTAATTTCTAATGGTTACTAATTGTAAGATTATTATAATGGAAATATAGCAGTCTAAGATATTTTTTATGGGATAAAAGATTAAGAATTGTTATTTGTAAGAGTAATAGAACGAGAGATAGGTGATTATGATTAATTGAATTGGATAATATCAGGTTTTTCACTTTCTTATTTAGAAGTAAATTAAAAATTACAAAATTAAGAATTAATTGTCTTCTGCTGATTAACTTATTCTCCCAATTATTCTTCTTAAATTGATTATTGTGGGGGAATTATATTTCTTATACTTGTATTTATTTATTAAGTCTCAAAATTTTAAGATTACTGATAAAAGCTTTTATTTTATACGGCATAAGGTTTTTGACTAAAAGTCTACATATTTTAACTTAATTAATGCTAAATATTTAATTCATCTGTGTTTTGAGTATCTTCAAACTTAATAATATCTTTTTGTACTTGTGTATTTGTCTGAAAATTTGGAGATAAAGATCCTTACTGCTACTACTAAACTTATTAATACTTTACAAAATGTTCTAACTAAGATTTTAAGCAATCATTAATCTACAATTATAGTTTCATTTATTTCTCAACGTCTTCATAGTTTTTCTATTTTTGTTCAATCAACAACTGCATTTATTAGATTTAAATATCTTTTAATTCAATATTTTTATAAAATTTAGCATGTGTCTCATGGTTTTGTTAATTTTGAAGCACTTCAAAATTATTAATTACTTATTACTATTATTGAATGTGCATTTCATATTAACTTAATTTATTTTTAAGTTAATTTTTTTCATATTAGTATTGTGACTAAATTTTACTTATTTCTTATTTATGTTGCTGCTCCATAAGCTCCATTTTAAGCTTAAAAATTTTAGTTTCATCGCTTGGAATCAATTGATAATGATCAAGAAACATGATGTTCTAATACTTTGTATTGATGATTAACTTTCTCTCAATCAAATTATCTTCTAATTTATTCATCTGATTATTTACTTAAATTTCAGAGTCATTCATAAATCTGTTAATTTGTGAAGCATCTCTTTTTTCAGAAAGTATTTTAGATGAGAAAACTACAGTATCATTATCATTTATTGTTACTCTTTTAATATATTCATCAGCATTTTAGCTCGCTAATTAGCTTACACATTATTTTTAATTATCTTCAATAGAGCGTTTATTATCTGAAATAAAACTTTGCTATATTTGATGATGCTGCGCTATGTTATCTCTTTTTGTATCAGGAATTTAAAAGAGTTGCCCTTATTTTTTTATTTCATTTTACACTGTTTATTACATGAAATTTTCGCATATAACTTGATTTTATTATATTAGGCTGTTTTGATCCTTTTTGAAATGATCACTTAATTAGAATTACATTCTTTACTTTATTTAAATTATTTTTTTGACTATGTTTTTGTTTATAAGATTTTACAAAAACTTTAATTATCTTTTTTAGCTTTATATTTATAAAATACTCTTATTGAATAATTAAAAAATATGTAAGAGCCTTCAATCTTATCATGCAATCTTGTTAAACTTAGTAGTTATCGTATTTTAAAAATTATCGCTTTAAACTACATATTTTATAATTACCCCATTTATTAAGTGAAATATTTTATTTTATATTTTTTGAAACATGAAAGTTGCTTTTATTAGGCAATAATAGTTATTTTAAAATTATCAAAATACAGACATTTAAAATAGATAGAAATAATTTATAAATTTTCTTAATAAGCAAACCCTTAGTTTCGTAAATATTAGAGAAGCTATATCAATTCAAAATTAAGTAATCTTACAACTAACTAACATGCATTTATCAATACTATAAATTATATTATTATTAAATTCAAAAAACATTAGTGAATGTTTAAAGTATTAGCCTGCTTCATTTGGAAAATTTATTAAATAGATGAGACACTAATAATTAAATAAACATTCTAAGTAAATTTTCTTATTCGGTGATGTTTTTTAGTATGTAAGTTTCGATTATTAGCACCTTATTTTCCCTTCCTTGATTAAATTAATTATTTTATAGAAATTCAAACAAAAGTTTTCTAAATTATAAATTTCTGTCTTGATTGCTAGCAGACTTTAAGAATTGATCAGTCTTCATGAGTTAGTTTTGTTACTTTAAAATATTGCAATTCATCTGTTTCTGTTTTTATATTTTCTGTAATCATTATTTGTGAATCTAATTAGTCATTTTTCTAATTAATGTGTACCATATTCTAATCAGCCGAAGATTTTTACTTTTCTTTTGTTTCAATTTTTTAAGAAAAGGGATTTTATTATGAGGCTGATGATTACCTATTCAAATTAGATTATTCTTTATTTGATTAATCTTATGGTAGTATCTTCACTCTTTCTTTTAAAAAATTTAGTTAGCCTAAATTAACAATTTTTTTACTAAAATCTGATGCCCTATAATTATGATTTTATTTTTCTCGAACAGAAGGTTGATAAACATAGCTTTAAATTCCTTTCTTCTATGTTCTTATTTTAGATGCAAATTTAGTTGATTTAATTTACTCTTCATGTAAAACATCATATTTTTCTGATTGTTTATTTTCACTTAGTTTTTATGGAGAAATTTGTATTTTTTCTTTATCAATTTTGTAGACTTTATTATTTTCTTCAGATATTGTAGTATTTTTTTTAGTTTATAAATATTTAGATTTCAAGCACTTTTTAATAAAGCCTATTATTTTACACTTAGACTTTAATTAAAATAAATATTTTACAAACAAATATGAAAACGGAACAGATAAAAGTGAACTCAACAAGCCATAATACAAAAAACTGCTTCTTAGCAATCCTAAAATCCAACTCTCCTTTTCTTACAAGGAGAAATCAATTTATGTTGTAATCAAACAAAAGTCTTTAAAAACCAATATTTCATGCTCATTATATTGTTAGGTCGACACAAATATTTACTCTTAACTGAAAACTCCATTTTATAATTGAATTAAAATCTATTTTTCGTATTCAGAACAATCAAAGACAGCACAAGATGTAGTTATTTACTTTAATTGATTTTATTTATTTTTTTCAGCTTCAATGGCATAATCATTTTGCTAACTTGGAGTATTTGATTTTGATAATACTTCGTTCTCATCTAATTTATCCTATTTTTGATCATCCTCTTACTAATAATTAAATTTTATTTCTACAGACGGGGAGGATTATTCCAAAGCAAATAGATGCAATTTTTTATTTTCTAAGCCAATAAGCAAAGGCTATGAGAAATTTTTATAATGCTCTATTATTAAAAAGTTATGAATCCGAACACTTTCAGAGTTGGTTAATATTTTATCCTGTGAGAAAAAGAAGTCATTTAGATCAAAAACTGAGGAAACAGCTTTTTAGCTTAGTGAAAAATTTTAGAGCAATATAATATAATGAAAAGCAAAATTAGAAATAAAATAGAAATGAGAAGAAGTGAGAAATCCATATTGATAATTAGCGTATCTTTCAACTATTTCCTTCACTTCAAATACATTAAAATTTTCTGTGTTATAAAAATATTCTGTAATAATGACTCTAACTGAATTAGAATTTTCGCATTCAACGACTATAATAGTTTTTTCTGAAATAAATATATCAATCACATCCGAAGCTTCAATATACATAGGTAATCTTTAGAAATCTTTCCTACTATTGTTATTTGGTAGTCCATAAAAAAAAAGCCCATTTTTTTAGTCTACTAGAAGTAAAATATCTTTGAATATAAATAACATACTAATATTTAATTGATCATGCTTTAACCCTTTCATTTGTTGCACATATTTTAATGGCTAATTTTTATACACATCATATTCATATATATATATACTCCCTTAAGAGCCTATTAGAAAAAAAGCTTAGCTTTATTTTTGTTGATTTTCAAATTAGTAATAAACAACGTCATCAATTTACTCTATGTCTTAAAAATAATACAAGTGATTATTTTAAGAAATACTTTAAATAGGATTATCTAAGTTTACTTTGTACATTTTTTTCCCACTTAAAATGAATACAAAATTACTATTTTATGAGTCTATCAACTAAAACTTCCCGTTATTTTATATAGAATTTTCTTTCAAAGCATTTTTTTGATTGTTAGTATTGCTTTAAAGCATATTTAGCTCGTATGAACCTGCACTTATTATCTTAAATTAATCATTTTTAGATGAAGTTATTTAATCATCATACTTTATTTACATCTTAAGAAATCTAAAATTCGAATCCAAAACAATTATATAATCTCCAATTCTCATCATTTATGACTATTCATCTTTAAATTTATGAAATTCATAACTTGCCAGCAATTCAGTAGACGTTAAATAATGTTCATTTTCAATTCTTTTATTTATAAAAAAGCTTCCAACACATTAGTTTAATTATATATAATCCTCGCTTTAAGATGTTATTTTTACACTTATTTCTTTTACTTATATGCTACAGCTAACCATATTAAATCCCATTATCAAAGCAGTAAAAATTATTAAATTCATTTTTTATGATTTAGTAGATTCTGTTTTATTGGTTTAGTAAGGAATGATATTTAATTTGTTAAAATTTAATTTGATATTTTTGTATTTACTAAATAATCAATTTGATTCTACTTTTTGATGTTATCGTTTATCATATATTAAAAAATTTCAGATAATTTAGTAGAGATTAATTCCAGCATAAAAAATAATAGATAAATTAATAAATAGATAGAGTATTTGAACTATCATAATCACATGAAGTAATTCTTCTTAATTTACTTTCATTCATATACTATATCTATTTTGGAAAAACTGTATTATTGTAAGAAAAATATGGTAAGTAAGAATAAAAGATTAACGAAATACAGCAAATGTTAACCAATAAATAAGTAAAACCAAATTCATCGTTTCTTAATTATTTCAATTTTGTTACTTTTATGCTTGATAGTCCAATAAATAATTTATATTCAAATAATTCTTCTTATATTAATACTAATTAGTTTATTTATGGAATTTTTCAAGTAAAAAAAGCTTTTGGCTCAATTATTTGCTTACATAAATTTATATTTTAAAATGCAAATTATCTTGATAAAAATTTCATATTATTGAAATTAATTAATTCACAAATATTTAAGGTATCATCTAAGCATTTTATGTATCATTATTTTATTTAAATTACTGTAAATCTTTATAAATTAAGTAGTGATCTGACAAATAAAAAAAATAATGCAAATTTATGAATATAAAAGACTCTTCATAGTTTCGTTATGCCTCCAATACAATAAACACAAGATTAAAAATGAAAAAAAAATTAAATAAAATTTAATCAATTTTTAATAAATTTATCTTATAAAGTATTAAATAAAAATGTTAGAGTTAGTAGTAAATGTAATAAATTCAAAACAATTTAAAAATCTCTTTATAAAATATATCCTTACTCTTGCATGTATTATGTTGAAAATTCTTACATTTAAAATATTTAAAATCCTGTTTATCACTTCTTTATCTCTCCTCAATAATCATTTAAATTATGAAATGATCATAAGTTTGATATTTAAAAATTAAATTTATTAAAATTTAAAGGTTTTCTGGCGGAACCAGCTTAAGGTTTACTGTAGATTCTCATTAATTAAGGCCGATGAATTAGCAAAGTTTTTTTTTGGGTATTTGGCCTATTATCAAAATGTAATATAATAGACCCCTTTATAATTTTGAGATAAACAAAACATTTGTAGTAAATAAAAAGCAATAAAGATTCAAATTAAATTTCCATTTTTAAATATTTATTTCACTATTACCTTAATTAAATCTAATTTTTTTGAGGTATTTAAACAATTAATCTAATATTTTAAAGATATTTTGAAAAAATTAGAAAAGAAATATTTATTTTATTGAACTATGCAATTTTAAATTACACAATTTTATTTGAGGTAATTTATTTATTTTTGAGGTTTTGATATTAAATTACAAAGATAAATAAGATTATAATTATTTGCTTTTATAGATAAGTACTTGAAAAAATAATTAATCAAATGAATTTAACCTGAAATTAATCAAATTTTTTTAGATGCATTTGAGATCATTTAATGATTTACTTAGAAGTAATCTTTTAGATAGTAAACTTAAGTATCAAACAGTATTTTTGAATGAAAAAGGAAGATTATCTTTGGATTCAGCATAATATTTTAATAAAGTCATCAATAAATTATTTAATTGTTAACAAAAATTAATTAAAATTAAAAAAAATTTGCATTTCCAGTGTGAATTTTGTTATCTAGTAAATTAAATACACCAATAATTAAGATAAGCTAGATAAAATAAAGATTTGCTCGCTGAATAGAAATTTAAACATAAACTAATTCGTATAAATTTGATAGATAAAGTAAAGACCTCAGGATTTCTTGCTACTAACAAATATGGATACTCATGTAAAATTTTGTATTTTGTAAGTTCACTAACCTATCAATTTTTACTATTATAAGTAATTAGAGTAACTTTTGCATAAGAAAGAAAGATCAAAAGACGAGTAGATATTTATTTATGATTAGCTGCAGCAAATAAAATTTTTTAAGGAGTATGCTGCTAAAGGCAAGGTAGATGAAATTAACAAGATTATTTAGCATAGTAAATATAGAAAGTTTTAGAAAGACCATTGTCTAATAGAATTAGGTACTTTTTTAAATTTAAATTTAAGCCTTTTATTTCAACATTATATTATGCTTCAAGGATCTTACTTAAGATGAGAACAAATTTTGATTTAAGAATATGTATGATTCTAATAAATAAAATAGATATCAAATGTGAGTATTTTTTCATCATTTTGAGTGGACAAGTTGGATTTTATATACCAAAGCCGAAGAAGGGAAAAGAAGAAAATAAATAATAAAGGCAATTTTCTAAGATGGAGAAACAAAGAGATAATTTATTTCTAGTAAAGATATTTAAAAAAGGAGATAGTTTTGGAGAAATTAGTTTAATTTATGATAGAGGGTCTGATGGGTCTATGTTTGTGATGGAAGACACTGCTTGTCTCTTGCTGAATAAATAAAACTTTTTATAAATCATTGGTGACTAAGAGAAGAACTCCATTACTAAAGAAATAGAATTTCTACAACATCATCCGTTATTTGAAAATTGGAGCTTTAATTTGCTTAGACTGCTCTACTTTTTTTCACAAATAATGGACTATAACAAAAACGAAGTAGTGTATCTTGAAGACACAAAACCTACTCATATATATATCATCAAGCAAGGTGAATTTGCAGTAAAATATTTAAGATATGGCTATAATCTGTTTTCAATTGATAGCATTATTCTATAACTAAAAAAATTAATTATTTTTACCTCTATAATGCTTGAATCCTAGTAAATTAATTTTAATTAATTATTTAGATTTACAGAAACTTCAAAGACCAGTCAAAAAAGGTAGATAAAAAGAAAGAAAGTGACTAGGAAGAGGACAATAAAAGCGATGAAGAAATAAATGTTAACGGAGATAGTAAAAATGAGACTAATAATAATCTAAAAAGGAAATTCGAGAAATAAAAAAAATACAAAGTAATTTTCTAAATTACCTTTTTCAAAATTTAATCACTTTTAATAATTATTTGTGTGGTTCTACAAGCAAGCATAAAATATTCAGAAAAATTATAAATTAATTGATTAATCAATTAATTAATGTATTTTCTATTCCCAAATAAGATTTTATGAGTTTGAATGATATTTTGAAAATAATTATGTAATACTCCTACCAATATTTACATTGTTAATAGTCTTTTTTTAGAAAACAACATTTTTTTATTTAAGTTAGCGGTAATGGGAAAAGGTGAAATTTTTGGAGAAGAAGACATTTTGATGAAGCAGAATCGTACTTTTAGCGTTGTCTGTGATAGCTACAATGGTAAAAACGATAAATATATGATTTTATTTTAATTAAACTCTACTGTAAATAGGTGCATAACTTATTATGATAAAGAGAAAGGTATTCAAGCTTAGCGTTATGGCAGATATTGGCAGCGCTACCTTTATAAAATAGCGTCTAAAATAAAAAAACTATAACCACTAGCTAAGATTAGAAAGTATTAATACATTCATTAAAGAATACAAAGACTTTTTTACAGATCCAAATGATAAGAAATAAAATGAATAGTAAAATGGAAATAATTTTTAGCCCAGCAACTAGTCTAGCCAGACAAAATAAGATAGTCACAATAAAGTTAAAAAGAGAAACAGCTAAGATATGACGAATGGATAAAATATTTATCAAAATTAAGGGTTTTTATCTCCTCCCAGCTCGTTAGCAATAGAAAAAGGAAATAGCTTGAATTTCAGCAATTCTTATTAAAACGAAAGGAAACGAAGCTTTAATTCAAGCATTTAGTAAATAGATAATTCCGAAAAATTACAAAATCATCAAGACCTGTTTGATCACTTTTCTCAATTCCAAAAAAAAATTTACAAAACTGAGAAAAATAAAATATCAAGCAATGACACTAATAGTGCGTACAAAGAGGGTTCGCCTCTTAGAGATAGTTAGCAGTCAAGCTAAAGAAGCTCTATTTTATAAATTAAGTTTCCAAATCAATAAAATACTCCCAAAGTGCCCCTATCTTAAGAGAATAGTCCAGAATATAACTTTTTAGGAAATCAAAATAAAGATTATGCAAACAGGCTTAGTATTAATTCTCTTGTCACACCAAAAAACTTTAGTATTCATAAAAGCAAAGTGGATTAATAAAATTTATAATTAAACAACATTGAAGAGCTTGCTTAAAGCTAACAATAAAAACCAATACATTTATTGTTTGAAGGAACAAAGTAATCTTCAAGAGATTCTCTAAATTCAAGCTGTTTTTCTAGCTAATATGATAAAGGCATTAAGATGCAAAAATCTATGAGTCAGTAATTACTAGCTCCTCCTTAAGAGGGGAATGTGCTATCAAAAGAAAGGAGAGTAAGCAACTTTTACACAGAAAGTTTAGTTAACTAGAATAATAGAATATTAAAAAAGTAATCTTCTAGCCAGAGAGACTCCTAATCTGTTGATAGTAAAAATTCAACTAAATAAAATTAAAGTTAAGCAAATTAAAGAAATCCAACTAGTTAAGATTTGATTTTACAAAATGGTAATAGCCCTAATTAACAGTAAGAATATTACTCTGTTTCAAAACAACCTAATTAATATCAAACGTTTAATTAGCCAAATTCATTTTACAATATAAAGGGATAACTCTTAAAATAAGATTATCTTCTCAATATAAAAAATCCTATCGATGATAATTAAGAGTAAACTGAGCAATTAGACTAAAATTTATATGAAAATGAGATTAGAAATTCCGAAAATTTCTAATAAAAAAAATTGAATCAACTTGGCTCTAAATTTGTTTTATCAGATTCAACTACTTTTTCCCCAAGTAAATATCCTTCGAATTATAAGATCAGCTCAAGCACTGCTGATGCTTTTCAAAGTGAATTAACAAATTCACAAATTAATTAATAAATTTAATTTCAATTTAGTAACTCCATAAATAATGCTGATGCCAAGAAAAATGGCAAAAAAATACACTTATAATTTCTCTTGAATAAACAAAAACCTAACTTTTAGAAAGAAAATACTATTTATTCTTCTATTTCAGCTACAATGCCATCTATTTCAGCTTAATCTTGTGTTTAGATTTGTAGCTTTCCTAAAGAAAATCTTGAGTTTAATCACAGTATGAGCACAAATGTAAATAATTACTTTTCTTCCTCATAAAGGATTTAGAATATTAGTAATTAATAATCTGTTTTCACAAACAACTATATGTCCACTTAAAGCCAACCTCAATTATAAGAAGATTACTATTATTAAGAAAACGATATTGCTTAAACAGAAAAAGAAAGAGGAGGGTAAGATGATAAGAAAAATCAAGAAAAAGCTAGGAAAAAATAAAAATAATTTAGAAATAGCATCTTCACAGACACATTCTAAAAAACCTTTTAATAGAATCTCCATCACATTTAATACAGAATACTGCAAAAAAAGCATTAAGTAAAAGATATTTAGCAAAGTATTGCAAAGCATATTTAAGACTAAACCATTAAACACTTTTTAGAAGAGAACACCTTAGTGAAAAGTAAATATGACCACATTAGAAGTAAGTATTAGCAGTAATAACAATAATAATAATAATAATAACAAGTCTAACCTTCAAAATCTGAAACAAAATTTGAAGCTCTAAAGCAAATGCTAAAAAACAACTTACACTATTCTAAGTAAGAAATAGAGTAAGGATTAACTTAAATGTAGAGTTTTCAAAGGTAAAAAACTGCAAGCAACTATCAGAAAAAAGCTGAGTTCCAATACGAAGAATATTTAAATCAACAAAATGAGACCTAAAAATAGTCACCAAATATTAAAACTTAGCATGAAAAATCTAGATCCTCATTTAACAGTAACTTTTAGAATAATCTTAAATCACATCAATAGCACCCTTAGTAGCAATAATAACAATATAAATTTCAGTAAATGCAGCAAACTAATCCAAAGCAAAGCTTAGTTTTAGATATAAAACATTAAGACGATTAAGAAATGAAGAACTTTTCAATAACTCCTAACGATAAAACAGGTACAGTGCATATTAAATCTTTGCAATCCTTAACTTCGATATCAAAGAAAGGCCAGCAAAATGTTTTTTCATTCACAAAAATACCAATAAATAATGAAATAAAATCGATAGAATCTTTAAAAACGTAATCAGTAAAATAATTGGGAACAGAAAATCACTCAAAAAAATTAAGCTTAATTGAATAGAATTTTAATTCTATGACTAATTTTAATATAAAAAATAACATCAAAATAAAAAAAAATATTTAATTTAACTGCAAAATACCTCAAAAAACAAGCAACTCTTGATTTTTTATATCTTAATTTTTAAAATAATTAAATTTCGTATAAAATATTATCAAAATGAATATTTATCAATGTTATTTTATTTTAGCTTATCTTATTTATTATTATTATTTTTTTAAATTATTTTTATTTGTTTATTGAGTTGTTTTTGGTTCATTTCAAAAAAAATATAGTTTTAATAAAAGCATGATAAAGATATGCAAAAAACTTTTGATTATAAGATATTAGTTTCAGTTTTATAGATATTTTAGATTACATCTTCATGAAATAAAGCGTACAGATTTAAGTTCAGTGCTTTGTGATTATAATTGCTAGATTTTTTGTGCATTTTTTTAATTCCTTTTTTCTTTTAGTACTATAAAATTAATAATAAATAGTGTGAAAATTAGAAATGAAAAAGCAGATATTACCAATGGATTATATCAACCAATTAATAATTTGCATCGAAAAAGTATGTTTATATTATCAGAAAATTCAAAACTTATCTAAATAATAATTCAATTAATTTTGTAAAATCTTAAGTAAATTTATATTAAATAAGAGAATTAAAAATGTATACAAAGTCTAGCACAAAGAAAGTGGAAGAATAAGAAAATTTTAAAAAGAAGGTACTAGCTAGCAAACCCGCATCGAAGGGACCAAGCTCTAAAACTTCCCTTAATAATATTGTTCCATCTTAGACTAACTTGAATACTAAGGATCAGAATAAAAATAATAATAATAAAAATGCAAATAATATAGCAGATAATAAAAATGCAAACAACTAGAGCAAAGGAGATCAATAAAGAAAAGATAGTTTAGATAATAAGAATAAAAAAGAAAAAAAAAAGAGAATAGTGTATGTTGAGGAAAACAGTGACGATACAGAGGAAGAAATAGTAGTTGTTAAAAAGAAAAAAGAGAAAAGAAATGAATCTCTTGATGATAAATAAAGAGGAAGATCTCCTAGAAATAACTCAATAGATGGAAAAAACTCAAAAGGATAAGTTGTTGATGCAAAATTAAACAAAGATAAAATAAAAATGAGAACAAGAAGCTAGCCTTCTATGAAGCCAAAGAAGAAAGTTGAAGAAAAAAAGCCTGAAGTTATCAAAAAACCAAAGGATCCATACATTCTAGTTACAGAATTTTATTTAGGATAATATAAAGCACCTATTTGCGGGGCAGATATCTTTGAAATGTTTAATTGGTAAATAAAAATATTTTATTTTTGGAATAATATTATTAATCTTTTATATTTCATAAAATACAAATGAGAGAGTTGATTTTTATATAAATTTTTCAAAATCATTTCAATATTGATTAGTCTTTATAAAATATTTAATTTTAATTAATAGGAAGGGACAATACGCTCATTTAGATATTAATCATGCTTATTTCCACTGGTTATTCCCTCACTTTTAAGGTCCTTTTGGTAAAGAAAGGGCAATTTTATTCAGATAAAATGCTGTTGTAATAAAATTATTAATTTAATATTTATAAGTGTAAATTGAAATTTTTGTAATTTTTATAAATATAGATTGGAAAGAGAATAATTCAAAGCTATGAGCTTATTCTAGATTTTTATGGGATAAAATTGGATGATGAAGCAACAGGATAGGTTAGTAGATAGGAAAATTATTTAGAAAGATATAAAGAAACCTTCTTAAGACCATATACTAATCATGAATTCAGAGTGAAAAGAATGCTTTAATTCTTAAACGTAACAGGATATAGGGTATACGCAGTATAATTAGTCAAATTCTTAGAAAAGGAAGTTTATAAATTTGGGAAGAATTTTGTCCCTCCTCTCAAATCTTTAGAATTAATTTTCTAGACTGAGTGGAAGCCTTATGGTGAAATTGATGAAAAAGATAAAAAGGCACTCGAATCTGTTGCACAAAAGTGTCTTTTTTCATTCGATGTTCTTACCTAAGAAATTAACTCTCATCTCAAAACTTTACTTTGATATATTAATATTATTTATGCATTATATTAATTATATAAGAAATATCTTTTTATAATATTATTTGAAGAAATTCATTCCATAGAATATATTTTTTATTACTCAATCTGATGAAGTTATTTTTAATAAAATATATATAAATTTAGTAATTATTAAAATAAGTTGATAAGGAAATATATAAAAAGTAATCAATACAAAATTAAATTCATCATAGATACTTTTTGTTTGGCTTTTAATTGAAATTTAAATAGTTATATAAAAAAATTGTTTTAAAAGAAGAATTGGAGATTGTTAAATGATTTTATATTTGTTTATTAAAAAAAAGATAATTCAAACAATTAAAATTACATTTAAAAATCACAAAAAGTAAAAAATTTTATATTAATTGAGGATTAAGAAAAATTAAAATAAAAAAATAAATATTTCTTTCCTCATTTCTGTTCAAAAATGTAACTCAAAAACTTTTAAAGTCATATCAGGAGAAGAATCATCTTGTGATACTATTTAATGATAAAATTTTAGAATTTATATTTAAAATTATGGCAAATGATACTTAACAAATTTTTTTTGCAGAAGAAAAAAGTGTATTTTTTAAAAGTCTTTCAAAAAATAATTTTTAAATAAATACAAATTATCTAAAGTGTAGCCAAATGCCATTGAAAAATTTAGTCATTTAGATTAGAAAAATCTAATTTAAATGGCTAAATATTAGATAATTAATTTTAATTTATGAAGTATCAAAATAAATATTTAGATATCAATTAAATTAATTTCTTTCTGATTAACACTGTTAAATATAGTATGTAATACCAAATTATTTTGACCACTCTGTCTATGTTGGATAAAAATCTAAGACCCTTTAATTTTCCCACTTATCATATATAGATTATATTGTATTTGATTTAAGAAATTAAATGTTAATTTTAATAAATTTGAAAAAAATTGAATTCTAATTTTTTTAAAATGATGAGGATTAAACATATTTGGGGCTTCTTATTGAATGAATTTTATATCAAAACATAAATATACTGATTTTAATTAAATTTAAATTGAAAAATTTTGTTGATAATTGCTTTTTTATGAAAAATAATTATGAATAAATTAGTAAATTTTAAATAATTGTATAAATGAAAGAATAATAAACAATAAATATATTATTTAAAAAAATAGAAAATACAAAATTAAGATTGACATATTTTTTATTTGTTTGGAAAGATCATTGCTCATTTAAATCATTAGGGATAGATAATATACTTTCTATTTCTATCTATTTATTATTATTTGAGAAATATGTTGATATTTTATTATTTTAGCTCAATATATGGTAGCAAATAAATGCATCTATGTTACTTTCAAAAGTTAAAACGATCTATTATTATTAATTCTTAGGTTTATTTACTTATACTTTATTAAACAATAAACTTTCAACTACTTGAGTTTAGATTAGCTTTTCGATTTCTTTAACATTTTCTATTTACTTTAAAGTTACTGAATTTCCTACAACTATTCCCAAGCTTTTATCTTTTGATTTTTAAAGTTTTTTAATTTTTTTATTATTTAACTCAAAGAGTTTATCTTACTCAGTCGCTAGAATCCATCCATTTTAGCCTTTAATAACATTATCACAATTAAATATTTGTTTTAAATTATCTAAGTTTTATTTTTCATTAGAATTATCTAAGTTATGTATATGTATTAAAGCATTTTATATTTCAGGTTTATCTAATGAAGAGTTATAATTAATTTAACGACTCTTTTTTTTGCTATTAAAATTCAGCTTATAAAATTCAAATTAGTTTTTGCTTGCCATAAAAGGTCCGTCTTTCTTATGAATGGTCATCCAAGCCTTTTTAGCTTATATAGAATTATAAAAGAAGAGGAATATCATATTATACTTTAGGGACTCTATAATGTATGGTTTTTCATCTATTAGCACTTCTTTAATCATTTTTAATCCTTTTAACAATTTATGTTCATAACCAAACGTTATTGAAATATACATATATTATTCCAAATCACTTTTGCTTATTTTATCTATATTGTCTGGAAAATTAATTTTATTGTTTTAGTTACCATTTTCTTCACCAATTATTTGCTCATTTTCATCATTATCATCATCATCTTCTTCAATTTCTTTCAACTCTTCTTAATTTTATTTTGGAATCACAGGATTATCATGATCGTATACTTGGGACATATCATCAAATAAGTTTTTTGAATTGATAGATTTTTAGTTATTTTATTATTTCTCTAGTTCTTTAAGTGATTCCTTGATTGCTTTATCAGTGCCTTCGTATGCTTCCTCATATTTCAGTTTTTTTTTCTTCCCTTTTGGCTTATTTCCTTGGACAACATGATAACCATCGTTTTCAGAATTACCTTCGTCATTAGATTTTGATTCTTTTTATTTCTATTACTTTGTGTTTTATCCATCTTGTTGATCATAATCATCTTTTTATTCAAAGCTATCATTTCTTTCTTATTTGTATTCTTTTTCATTGTCGTTATTATTCTATCTTACACGATTATTCCTTTATTAGTATTATTATTATTATTATTATTGTTGTTTTTGTTGTTGTTATTACTAATATGACTATTATTGGTATTGTTGTTCCTGTTTTTATTGTTATTAATTTTCTGGGGAAATCAAATTTTAATTTTATTTTTTGCTGGAAGAATCATTTTAATTTGGAGCCTAGCTAAGTAAATCATTATTTTACTTCTGCTTATTACTATTTTAATCTATTTAGTCTATTTTATCTTATTAATTTTAGTATTTGTCATTATATTATTTTTGATAGTCAGGATTTTAATTCGAATTATTATTAAATTCTCTGTTCTAATTTGAATTATTCTAGTCTCTATTATAATTATTTTTATCTTTGTTATAATATTAATTATTTTTTTCTCTATTAGGATTAAAATTATTTTAATTTCTGAATTAGTTGTTGCTATCTTGTTAGTATTATTAACTTTATTTGTTAAAATCTTTTGATTAATTTTTATTAAATTAATAATTTTAATCTTAATTTTTGAAGTTGGAGTTGTTAGATTAATTATTTTATCTCTAAAAATTGTCATTTGAATAATTTTAATATTATTGGTTGACATTCGGTTTTTATTATTAGTTAATTGTTTAAATTTGCTATTTTAATTCTTATATTTGTTCTAAATATGATTTATTGAGATTATTTGTTTATTCAATTATCTAAGACTGCATAGTTTTATTATCTTATAAGTTTTGAATCTGTTGTTATAAATGTAGTTTTTCATTATCAAATTTAGTATTATTACTATCTATCTACATTTTTAATTTTAATATTTCTTATTCTTTCATTTATGTATCGAATTTTTGAATCTCCAAACCACCTTAATGTTATTATAAAGTATTTTTCATTTAATCTTCAAGGCTTTAAATTTTGCTATTAGCTTTTTAAATATCTTTTTATAACTTTTAACTTTTTGAGATTTCATCTTTGATTTGCTATTATAACTAATCAATTTATTTTTACTTTTGTATTAATTCTTATTTATTATCCATTTAATTTACATTGTAATTTAGCTTTTAATTGCTTTAAATTTGCTAATTAAATTTATTATTAGCATTATTATATTGCTTATCATTGATTTGGTTAGCCTTTTTATTACTATTTTACTTGTACTAGTCATTTTACTAAAACAAAGGTTTTATTTCTTGTTTGTACTTTAGATAATTATCTTAAACTTCATTAGTTTCGCAAAGATAAGAATTAGGGTCAGGATCAGCGTATTAAATTGGCTCTGATTTTGCTCTATTTTTCATATGAATGCTCTTAATCTCATTCATAAACTTTTGCAATTCATATCTTTAACAAGAACCATCATCTCTAAAAGCACTTTCAAAGGTGTATTTATCAGAAGCTTTAGAATGTGCATAAACGATGTCTAAATCGCCTTGAGCAACCTTAATACGAACAACCCATTTTCCTTTATAAAATTAACCCCATTACTTTACAGGTATGAAATCAACATTTACAAGCTGACTGCAATCTGGTTCGATTGATCTTTTTATATCTGTCACAATATTTTTTAATTCATCAGTATTTTTTCTTGATAAATCAACACCCTAAACTCTATATTATTTTAATAAGAATTAATGATGAAAATAAAACATAAAAGTAAATGATGAAATTAATTTCTAATTTTTGTGTAATTAAAATAAGAGTAATTTACGTTAAATCGAAATCTCTAATACCCAAAAAGATGGTGCCTCCTTAGGAATTAAGGAATGAGGTGATAGTCTTTTTAATTATTTCGCGGTATCTTTTTATAATGGAATGAATATATTTCATAGATGTAATAAAAAATATATAATTTACTGTTCTTTCTACAAGCTTTGGAGCTGATAGTTTTTATATTCAGTCTGTCTGTCTTCTTTTTGATATATTTGACTAGAATAATTAAAGCTTTGGCATAAGCAAGGATTTTTTTGAAGATCGTTTGGCACGACTTTCAAGTTGTCAATGAATTACTGCTACAGCTACTAGTAAAGATCTAAAGGTACCTTCTTCATGTAAATATCAAATTTAATTCTTATTTCTTCGTACATCTAGCATAGCTTTTTTATTTTACTTGCCTTACTTTCATCATTTTGGTTATCGATTACAAGTTTATTGATCTTTTAGTCGAATTCTATAATACTCTCATGCCAATTTTTAATATTCTCGTGAGTCAGTTTTGGCTCTTACTAAAAGAATCCTAAAATATTCTTAGCTCTGTTTAAATAGACATCCAAAGGATCACCTAGTTAAGAATCATACAAATTACAATCTATCTCTTCAACACGCTAATACTCTACTGTATAGCCTTGATTATTTTGCATTTTATTTCTTTCCATCTATATTTTTTAAATTATTAATTTTTTGTAATATAAATTATTATCTCAATTTATTAATTTATTATTGATGTTTTTATAAACAATTTTTACATATTCTATTCAATCAATCTAATTAATATAAAATTCTAAATTAAAAATATTTTTTTATACTTAAATATGAGACTCTTTTGTAGTAAAATATACACCAAGATACATACATACATATATTCAAATTCATCACCATAAAAATTTATTCTAATAGGTCAATCTAAAACAAAAAACATTAAAATATGTTTTTTATTTTCATGTAGTTATTTTTATTTTTTATATTAAATTGTGTTTCGATTTAATTTTTTTGAGAAAGCTAGTAAATTTTTTTTGCTCGTATCACCATAAACAAAGAATTAATTTGAGAGGAAAAATAGAAAATTTATTCTGAAAAATAAAAGTATTTTATTATCAAAAATTTATCTTTGAATTATTATTTGACTTCTTTTAACTAAATAAATTTATTCCACAAATGTTATTAGTAAATTTATTTGTAAGATTTTTTTGATAATTTTTTTAAAGCTTTTGTTATAAACTAAATTTTATTTAAAAAAATATGTTTATTTTTTTTTCAAAATATAGCATAATGCTTGCTTGCTTTCTTTCTTTAAATTATTTTTGCATTTTAAGAGCATATATTTCAGACTTAATTATAAAATATTTCTCATGTAAAATTAAATTTTATTTGCAGAAAAAACAAAATAAAATATTCTTTTAATTAAATTTAAAGCTAAAAAATATTTATTGAAATTAATTTATTATACAACAATAAATAAATAAATTATTAATTAATAAAATGGATGATGGATGGATGAATCAGCTCAAAGATTTTTAATTTTCGTTTTCAAATTTTTGTTAAATTGATTTCTTTTGTGGAGAATATTTTGCAAAATATCATCTATGTTGTTATCAGTGCTCATGTTATTTATGAACCCTTTGTACTTTTCTTTGTATTCTCTTCTTTTATCATTATAGAAATCATTATTTTACTTATTTTTAATGATCTTTTATTCCATGCTTTCGCTTTCATCTTCATAATAGTGGCCTTTCCTACCTTTGGAGTTGTCTACTTCATGTATTTAAAATTCTATTGTTCTATGATTAGCTGCTGAATTTTCAGCAAAACTGCTCTTTTACAGCTATAACCCTTTCTTTTATTTCAAAAAACCACTGTCATCTCCAATAGTTTTTTATTGAAAGCTCATTAGGGTAGAGGAGTTAGCCAATTTCATAGGGGAAGACATTTAACTTCCACCACTGTTGAATCCTATTTTATAATTATCTTCTTAAGATGCTTCGATGTTAGGTAAAAACTAAATATTTCTTTGAGATTTTTCAGAAATGAGATTTTAATTCTAATTTTAGTTTGCAGGAGTATCTAATTTCTATGTTTTCGTTGTTAATGCTAGCATTGATTATTACATTTAAAGCTGCTGTTACGTTTATAAAGGTATCAGTTGTGTCTATGATTAGAAGTTTGAAATAGGCTCTAAGATTTTGGAATTAGCATTACCTAATTATCCTTTAAAATTAATTTAAGACTTTTATAAAACCATACTTTTCATTTATTACTCTGCCTACTGCTCTTAGGTTTTAGTTGTTGGGACCTCGCTTACATTTTTTTTCATGTACTGCAAGGGTTTTGTGTATATGTAATTTTTTCTATATCCTGGTCTTTTCTCTATTTAGTACTTCATATTATTGTCAATTACTTCTTAGAGACTTTCTAAAACTTTTTACCTTTGATTTTGTTTTTGATAATTTAATTCTTGCTCAATAATTTAGTTTTGCCATCCATTCTGTTATTCATTTTACATTTGAATAGAGCTGGGTAATTAAAACATGCTTTCCTAGTTCATTTTCAACACATAATTCAGGTCGAGCATATCTTTAAACATTTTATCTAGTTTAGGGTGCTTTTGATAATATTCTCTTGGAGGAGGACGAAGGCCAAAATGATCAATAATTGACTTATGAGATTTTTGTGTATTTTTTGTTTCTTTCTTTTATTTTCTGCTCTGACTAAATTATTTTAGCTAGCTTAATAAGTTATCTTCCTTATCATTTACAGTTTCAAATGCATGACGAATCATCTTCTTCTTGGCATAAGGAAGGGTCCTATTATCGTATGCTAAAACATCCGAAATGGTCGGGGAAATCTAATTACAGTTTAATTGTAAATTTGCAAAGTAATTTTATTCTTCTTTTTGATTATTTTCATCAGCTTTAAGCTGAGTCTTATCAAATATTTCCTCTGCTTTTTCTTTAACTAATTTTTTTGCTATTTATTGATTAAACAAGAGTTTTCTCTAAAGTTAAGTTAAGCCTTTCATATCATCAATGTATTAAGCCTCAGGATCTACCTCTATTTACTCAGGGTTAGCATCTGCATGCATTTTTACAGTCATTAGCTGAATAGTTCTCTGAGATCTTGTAGGAAGAGATTATAAAGCTTAATCTCCTTCACTTTGCTGTATTGAAAGGAGTTGGCTGATTTTCTTCATTTCAGACTCCTCTATCTGCTTTATTCTTTTATCTTTTAGCTAGTTCTTTATTTTTGCTTATTTGTCTTAAATGGAAATATGATTTGTTAAATGATCTTCCTGTAAATTCAAAACATTTTTTTTTAAAGGTTTGAACTTTTCCTAGCTTAATTAAAATAATATATTAAAAAATTATTTAATTTACTGGTCAATTAAAGCTAAAACTATCAATTTATTTTTTTTTGATAAATAAAAATACTTAATAAAGCTAACTGCTAAATTTGTTTGTAATAAAAATGCTCTAATTTAAAAATAAAATATTTTCTTAATAGAATTTAGTATTTACACTTATCTTGTGAATTGCTAGCCATCGTATGTGCCAATTTCAGGAAAGCTTAGCTAAAAACCAAAGAAAGTTTTATTTTTTAATTTATTTTTAGCTTGCTACTACAAAAGCAAATTCTTTTTATTGACACGCTCATAGTCAAGGAACTTATTTTAGAAGAAAATCTTATCAATATTCATTCTAATGAAGAAATCGCTGACGAAAATACCATTAAATTCGAAAACCATAATGTGATAACAATTAAAAACAAAACGAAGATCAAAGAGGTCCCTTTATTTTGGGAATAGTTGATAGAATAAATAATGATTGATGTATCCCAAACAAAATATAATCAAGTTAACAATTTCATCTTTTGGTTGAGGTAAAGTGCTGAACAATTTTACATAGTTTTTACTTAATTTTTTTTTCAAACTTTAAGATATTTCCTACTCTTCTTCATATTTAATACATTCAGGAAAGTTACTCACAAGTATAAAGTAAAATGAAAGTTTCAAAAGCTTAGAAACTCTTTCTGAAGTTATTGATTTTATGAATCTCTCTCTTAATTTTGGATTTTCTATCCTTTCATTAATATAAAGCTTATATTTTAACTTATTTAAAATCAAAAATAAACAAATACCCTTTCAAAATCCCTGATTGCAGAAATTTTAGAATCTCATTTTCACAATCGATCTAAACAGGATAAAGGTTTTCTTATGATATCGTTATTTCCGCTAAATCATATTTTTCCTCTTCCTAGTTTATTTGCTCACCCTGCTGCTACTCTGTGGTGCTTTATTACTAAACTATTTCTAATTATTTTTAGCTTTCCTCCATTTAATCTAAAAGCTTTTCTATATTTAAATCTTATTCCAGTAATATCCTATCACTTTAAACAAAGAATTTAATTATAATTTACTGTTTTAATTTTCTTTGCAATCAAAAATGCAAAAAAGCTCTTCTCTATGATATCAATAATTTATACAAAATAATTATTTTAAAATAAATAAAATTTTATTTCAAATAAAATAAATAAGTTTTTTGATATAAAACAATTAATTTAAAATATTAATAATTTTATTTAGATAATTACTTGCTAAAATAATTATGTTAGCTACACTTTTTATTTTGCCATTTCGAAAAGAGAAAATTGAGTAAAATATTTTGAATAATTTTTAAGTTTATTAATTTATAAATAATAATTTTACTAGTTTGTTTATTTACATAAATATTTAAGGATTAGATTTTTTTCAGTTAAAAAAAAACTAAATTTAATTTAGAAAATATTTATTCTTATTTTTTAGTAAATGAATTAATTCTTAAGATGAAAATGTATTCAAAATATTTAATTTTAAGTTTACAATTTTATAATATATTTAGAATAAGAATATTATTGTTCAGATTATAAATTATTTTAGTTATAAAATTAATTTAAATAAAAAATCATATTAAACCAGTTAGCTTTAATAAAATAACTTTGGTCAGTTAATTGTTTTTTAAATTGAAAACTATTTAACTTTGTGAAAGTTTATTAAATTAGTTTTTAGAACTAAAGTGGATCAGATAAAAATTTAAAATAAAATATATAAATTTTGTTTGCTATTATTCAAATTTATTAAGATTTTTATTAAATAATTTTAATATTTTATTAATTAAAAGCCATCTAACATATGTACATTTTTTTATTTAATTTATTTATTATTTTTAAGCTAACTGTATTATTTGAAGGGTTTTGTTGATTCAAAATATATTTGAAATCAACTGTTATTTTATTTGTCAGTAATTTTTTCATTTGAGTTATTAGAGTTATCTCCACTCATTTATTCATTCTTAAATATAGAGTTTCTGTTACTAAACCTACTTTTCTTCCCTTAGAAAGAAGATTGTGAATCTTACTTTTATTGTAAGCCAAAGTAATTTGGGATAATTAAATTATGCTAATTTATTAGTTAGCTCCCTATTTCTATGCTACACTTACGGTTATATTATTATTATTTGAAATAGCCTCCTCTATGAACTTCTTCATCCTAGTTAGTTTATGTGAAAAAATTTTAATTACTGCATGGAGACATTTAGTCTGTTTTTTCAACAGGAAGAGATATATTCGTATCACATCTTCTTCCTAAGCTTAATTAGGATAAAAATAATTAATCTGTTATAGAATTTTTTTTATTTTTTTCATTTTTTAGATATTTTAATCTATTTAAAGTATTTATGCTGAGCATTTCTTTGATTACTTAAACTTTACTATTTGAGTTATTTTATTAAGATATACAGTTTTTTAGCTGTAATCTCCTTGAAGGAGAGAAAGCAAGGGCGTTTTTTAATTTAATTTTTGAAGCCTTGTTAAACTGTAAGTGATTCTATAGAAAAATAACCTCATCATAATTATTATGAGGGAAATATATTTCAAAGATTTTCATTTTATCGAATTCCTTCATTGATGAGTTATTATTAGTATTTTACTGTAAAGATATTTTAGTGTTATAATTTAGATTTTATGTGTGGGTTTGATTGATAAGAATTTCTTAAATTTTCTAAAAATTGATGGTTAAATTGTCTAATTATGTGCTAAGACGTTATTACAAAAAATTATTTATTTAAAGTTATTTTTAGCTTGCTTAAGGCTAAATTATGTTTTCTGAAGTAGAGTTTTAAAAAAGTTCTTTGTCCGATATAACATAACCTGAACTGCTAAATCTCTTCAGCTTATGAATATTTTTTTTTTATTATGCAGATAACTATTTCTATTTTTCTGTTAAATGGAGATAAGCCTTTAAAGGAGAATTTTACTTTTATTTTTAATTTGGCAACAATTATTTTTTATCAGGTGAACTGTTTGTTAAGTGAATTTATTAAGTACTATTTGATTTTATTTTTTATATTCCTTTATTATCATAGTCTTTTAATAATCTTATATCTTACAGGCTTTTATTTTTCATGTACAACTTTTTATTAGGTAGCTTGAATTTCACTGATTAAAGGATAGAGCTTTTTGGCTTTTATATTTATTTGTAAGGAGAAATATTAATCAAATTAGATGATTATGATTCCAATTTCAATCCACCTTAAATTGATTAATCTGAACTGTATTAATTTTCAATTCGGTTTTTATTTCCTTCACATTATTGTAAATCAGGACTGGCACTGTCTTATTCTTGACTTTGAAATTAACATTTTTAATCATCTAAGAAGATTTTTTTCAAAGAAAATTCGCTGTTTACGCTTTTATTTTATTTTAATGGAAGATTTTTTTCACAAATCTACTTTGTAAAAGGCATAAAATTATTCATAATAATAGAGTGATTTGTTATTTTTTCTTAAATATAAGTTTATTTCAAATCTGATGGTTACTCTTCTACATCAAAGTTAGTTATTAATTCATCTGTTTTATCTTGCAATTTTAAATTTTATTGTGTAATCATAGTAAGTTTTTATTGATTTGATTCCAATTCATGCTAGTCTTCTTCAATTACTAAGCTTTTTGATATTTATTTAGATATTTTGGGCTTTTTATTAATTTTTGTGTTTTAAATGTAATTTTAAAAGCGTATTTCTTTCTCTGGGGAGGAAAGTGATTACACTGAATCTTCTTCATTTAAAAACTCATCAGAATCTGAATATTGACTTATAATTTAATTGTTTTCAATAGGTTTTTGTCTTAGCTAGGAATCATTATTTTCTTCCTCAATAGAATTAGAGCTTAATGTAAAGCCACTTTTACTAATCGAGTTATCAGATTATTCATTATTCTTAGTAAAATCTTCAATCCCGTAAGTTTGTATATATGCAAAAATAATAGACTCTTCTTAAAAAGCCAGCCTACTTTAATATCCTTTTACCTATTCTATTCTTCCTAATGTATTATTGTGCTTTTAACTCTATCTCTTTGTCACGCCTCTCTCTGTTTAAGTTAATTAACTATTGTATTTGAATTAATCGAGCAGCTAATTATAATCAAAATGAGATAATAAGAAAAATTAATAAGTAAAAAATTCTTTTTACTCTTGAATTGTTTGGGATATAATGGACAATAGGGCATTCTATTTAAAAGTGATAAGCTTTTTCATTTTGAATATTTTAACAATAAGTGCATTTTTTCATTGAATGCTTGTAATTATTATTAAAAATAATATCGTCTTTAATCTAACAAAATTTTTCATAATCAGATGGAACTTCCTTAACTGTTTCAATAAATTTAGCTCTTTCGATTTTTATTAAAGTTGTAAATTCTAAGCTCCTCACACAAAATCTTCTCTACATACCAGTATAAAATGATATTTCACCTAATATTTTTTATTATTTTGTAAATTTATTTTCACATCGACCAAGAAAATTAAAAAAAATTAATTATCTCTTAATACATCATAATCATTAATTGATTACAATTTCTTCAATTGTGAGTGTGTGTGTTTTTTTTATTACTCCAAAACAATGAATTAATTAAATTTTATTTACCAAAATACTATCCAGCTTTAAGAGTATTGCATTCCATGAATTCTTTTTTAAATAAAATTGATTCATTTGTGTGGTCACGAAAAATTTAAACAGAACCCTTTTCAATAAAATAAATAGAACAATCTTCTAAATCACCCTCAAGGTATATAATTTCTTCAGGCGTGCATCTTTGTTCCTAGACGAGTGAGACTGTTTTTAAAATTGTTTTAAAGGAGAAATTATCCCTAAAAAATGGAGATTCAGCCACAAGAATCTTATTTGCTTCAATCATTAAATTTTCTTTAAGATTGTTAGAAAGCTGGTTAATTATATTTGATTCCTCCTAAGAATTTTCAGAGAGGCTTTCATTCCAGTAATATTCAAGATAGTGACGAATTTGATATTATAATTCAGATGTTATTTTCTTCTTTTTCATATAATTATTGATTACAAATAAATTATTTTTTCTTTGTTTTGACGATTTATTCATTTCTTAGAAAATACTCCCCACCTATATATTATTAAAATTCATTAAAGCATACTTTCAAATTTTTGCTATTACTTCACTGATTGAATAAGCGAACACACCGCAAGCAGATAATACAGTTAGTACACTAAAAAGTCTTTCAAAATTAGTTTGTGGAGAGATGTCTCCATATCCTACAGTTACCATTGTTACTGTGTTAAAATAAAATGCGTCTAGATACTACATATACCAAATTTCATTCTGCATTTCATTAATGTGAAGCCATGTTTTAGATTCGCCATCTTGAACTCTGGCAATTATAATCCAAACACAGGCCAGTACATGTATTATATATATATTAGTTAAAAATAAGTTAATTAGCCTCAAAATTTAACTGATTCTGGGAGAAAAATGATACAACATTTCAATTTTTTTGAGCACTCTGCTAAATTATTTAAATCTCAAGAAAAATATTACGGAGCAAACGTTTAAAATATTAGAGTATTCTTCATATCTTGGATTAAATTAAAGTGAAAAAAATATTGATACACTAGCCAGAGTAATCGCATCTAATAGAAATTCTTTTTTATTAAAAATTAGTATATTAAAAAAATTAAAATTCAATAAATAAGCTAGATAATTAATATTTACAGTTTTTTAAATAGTTTTGAGCAATTATTATTCTACTTTTAATCTCTTTTCCTTGTTAAAAAAGACTTGTGTTGAAGTTAAAGATTATATCTATCAAAAGCAAGAGTGTTATAAACAAATGAATAACCCAAGATTACTCGATGTTTTTAATTTATTTGTTAAATGAAATAAGCAAAGGAATAATAATGAAGAAATATCCTAAGCAAATTAATTAAAGTTGATCCCATATAAAATGAAATTGAGAAAATGCAGAAAAAACAGGTATGATATTGATCACTTTTTGAAAGCACTTTTTGAAAATCTTGTTATTTGTATTAAATCTGCTTATTAAACTCAAAGAAGATTTTTGCTAATAAGATTAATTCAACGTTTATTTGCTTTATTTATTTAAATTACTTTTATCACCATTTTATCCTACTATTTTGGTTTGAAATAGCTATTTATTTTAATATGCAGCTTTATCATTAATAAGATTAAAAAATATTGGATCTTCATTAAATACTTTATATTTTTGTATTTATGCTAAAGACATTATTTTGTATATAAAAGTCTTAACTTGTAGAGAAATTTTAACTTTATTAAACACTTTTCTCAAAATTGATTGATGTCTTAATTAATTTATTGGCAAGTCATCATCGCTATTTCTACCTGTTCTCATTTTTATGTATGATAAATGCCTTTTATCTTATATTTTACCAGTATTATTGCTATAGTTTATTTAGTCATTCAATTTTTGCTAATTATTCTCTTGATCTAACAAAATCAACCTCTAAGAAAAGGAGTCAAGTTGATGTTATCCATTCAGCACCTAAATTTTCTTTACTTCATGATTCAAATTTGAGTCATTTTATTCTTCAAAATGAATAGCTTAAATGAATGATATATTTTCTTCTTTAGGTAGAGCATTTTACAGCGGTTAAACTGACTTATTATTACTAGCAATTATTAAGTTTTCATCTGAAATCATATCGTATTCAATATAGTTTTAAATTTTTGATTGTATATTCTTTCTAATTGAATTAATTAAGTTTATTAATTATTGTTATTTAAATATCTTTTTCAATCTAATTACTTACTTAGATGATTTCGATGCTATTTCTCAAAAACTCTTTAATAGTCTTTAAGGCTATTTAAATAAAACAAATATCTATTTATTCTAATTTTTTTTTATTCAATTTTAAAATAATTTAAAGAAAAAATTATTCTTTCTTTACAAATAAAAAAGTTTTGTGAAAAGAAATTCCGTAGAAGTATTAAATAGATTATTAAAATGAAAAGTATTTTTTTACAAATAAATTTAAAAATAAATGTATTAGGCAGTAAAACTTTCTAAAATCTTTGAGTCTTTTATAGTAAATAAACAAATAAATTTTTAAGAAAGTATCAGCCAAAAAAACTTATTGTAACATAAATGAATACCTCATAATGAAATTAAGACAAGATATTCATTCTTTATTTTTTTAATCAATAGTTTTAAATATTAACTTTTCTTTAAATACAAACCTTACTTTTTTATTAACAACCAAAATCATCATTTTATCAACAATATTTTTATTCTAAATGTTCTAATTTTTTTGGTTTAATTTTTTTTTTAATTTCATTCATTAGAAAATTATATCTTACCTATAGAATATTTTTAATATTTTCAATAACTTTGAATTTAGTGAATTAATTTGTGAAGAAAATCTTACAATCTAAATAAATTATTTTTAAAAATAACATTTCTGCGTCTTAGTTTGATATTTTTTAAAACAGATACTAGTTTTATATATTAAAATAGCATGGCTATCCTCAAAAATACTTAAATATATTTGAGCCTTTTAATAATTTTAGTTTTTTTTGTTAAGTTTTTTTGCTTAAGAAGAATATTAATTCAAATAATTTAAATTTTTTTAAAGAAAATAAAATGTGAAAGTAACATTTTTAATTACTATCTATCTAAGAAGAATTTAAATAAAATATGTTGATATAAGATATGATGATAAATTTTGATAATCCAAAAATAAGAATAAAACTATTTTGCATTTTCTGTATTATTGAACATTTTTTTTTCATTTTATTTGTTTTTTTTGTTTATAATTTTTTAAAAAACAAACTAATAAATTTTACTCAATGAAAAAAATTTGTTTATTAGAACTTTTGAGGTATCTTTAATTTTTTGATTTAAATAAAAGGAGAGACAAATAAAAATAATTTATTAAATATAATTAAAGATAAAAAAATAATTTCATTAATAAATAATATGGAAAGAAAAATATAAAATAAAACTCAATTTTTTGATTGACTATTTAATTAAAATATTTATTTTAAATCCAGTTAAATTTTTAAAGAATCAAATGTGATCGTGAATTTGTTCTTTTTAATCTAATTATGCAAAATAAGGATTTTTGTCATTTTTGTATTTGTGTGAAGCTGATTATTTTAGACCAAATCTACTTTTTTGTTTATCATTATTTTGATTTTCAGGTTAAAAATTGGAAGAACTATTTCCTAAAAATAAGTTTTGAAGAGATTTTCCTTCAGAATCAGTATCATTTTTTTTAATAGATGATGACTTTGTTTTGAAATCATCTTCTGATTACTGCTAATCTGATAATTTTATTTTGGGAGATTATTCTCGGTGTTTCTATTTCTAGTATTAACCCTCCTGAATTTAATTTTTTCTTGCATTTGTGTTATTCATTAGTATTTTTAGCCTATTTATTGAAGATTACCCAAAGATATCATTTAAAGCACCATTGCTATTATTGCTAGTGTTATTATTATTCTTGTTATTGTTGTTATTGTTATTATTACTATTACTATTGCTATTACTACTGCTGCTTTACTATTCATTTATTTAGCTAGAAGAGCTGTTAGATTAAATCTATAAATAGCATGATTTAAATACTAAATTTTAATCTTTATTTTTAATTCTTTTTTATTTTAAATATTTGTGGTAGCAGCGGTTTAAGACATGATCATAATTATTGTGAGGGAAATATATTTGATAGGATTTCATTTAATCAAATTACTAAAGAATTGGATCAATATTTTACTTTGAAGATTTAATATAGTGATATCTATTTACATCATGATGGCGATGGTTTTAATATTGCTGGCTGATTACATTTTCTTAAAATGACTTAAAGTTTTTTAGTAAGTTTTCAATTTATTAGCTGAACTGTGTAAGATTTTAGTGTTATTAATTTTGATAATTTTTACAGTTTTCAGCAAACTACTCCTCCATAAATTGTTAATTACTGATGGACGTTTTTTTAATTAAATCATTCAAGCCAAATGTAGCAGTATCATTGGCGTTAGGATTGCTTTTTATCATCTGATAAGATTTTTTTAAGTACTCAAGGAATCTCAAACTGCTTTAGTCTTTATGATCATGATTATGACTTTATTTCATTGAACTAAATGAGCTGTCAGTACTTAGATTTTTCTCACTTCTTCGTCTTTCTAAATATATCTTCAACAGCTCTCTATCTTATTTTATTTCCTACATGCTCTTGCTGTCTCTACGTTTGAGGTTTTTTTCAACAAACTGAGATTTAGACAATAATTTATTTTGTTAGCGGGTAAATTAATCTGAATCTTTAGATCCCCTTTAACTTTGGGCATGTTAACTGTTTTTCCTTGATCTATTTTAAATTAATTCATCATTTTCATTTTATTGACCCTTTGTTGTTGATAATTTCCTCTTCATCTAACTTACTGTTTACTGTTCGCTTTCATTATTTCTCTCAAAATCTGAAATAGACGTTTTAGAATGTTTCAAACGACTTTTTTTTATTCCTTTCTCAATCATAGGACTATCATTACCTATTTAGTTTAATTATTAGAGTTAGTTTTGACTCACTATTTTTTATTAATCTTTCTTTTCACTTGCTATTTTTTATTCTTTTGTTTGGCTAGTTTTTTCTTAATCATCTTCATACTATATTTGTAAGGGGCTTTGTAGCTTTTCTTGCTATGGAGAGAATTCTGTGTCAGATTCAGATTCTGCTGCTTCTTAAATAACTGAATTTTTCCTATCTTAGGACTATATCTCAGGATATTTTTTTAGAAATACATCAGCCTGACCTATATTATTATATGAACTTGGAGTATTTACTTGGCTGCTATTTTATTCAAAGTAGTTTGAATTTTCTGAAATTTCAGAATCAGAACTTCTTACATCACTACTGCTACTGCAATCGCTACCAAAGCTATTATTCGAATTCTGCCTACTGTTATTTTGATGTTTACTGTTAGATTCATTTCCTTCTTCTTCAATTAAGTAATCCTTCTCTTTAAAATATTCTAATTCAGGAATTATTCCATATTATTCTCTATAATTCTCAAGTAGTTGAGTGTAATTAGAGATAAAATTAGTATAATCGCTTAAGGCTTGTTCAATTCTTCCTAAGGTATTGTATTTGAATTGCTTTTATCTAAAATGTTTTTTTCTTGATTCTTAAATTAATTAGTTTTTAAAACTGTCTTGCAACTATTGTTTAAAATAATAATTTGTTATTTTAAAATTAAATAAACTGACGTTATTTAGCAATAAAAACATAAAATGAATGTAATACATTCTTAAATTTTTTATTTAAGCTTTTAAAATCAGAATTATTTTAATATAATTAAAGTTTTTTATTAATCAAAATATGAATTTTTTAAAATAAATTCCTCGCTTTTCAAGATTTATTTATTATTATTGTTTAACAAATTCTCAAAAATTTATAAGATAAAGAAATCAAATAATAATTTTGTAATGTAAATTAATTACTCTTAACTTATTAGGTATGTAATGTAAAACTGGACATAAAGCCTCGATGTGCTGTGCGTCTAGTAATGGCTGATCTCTACAGTAAACACATTTTCTTTGAGTGTGTTTAATATTATTGTTAAATGTGATATCATCTTTTATCATACAATATCTTTCATAATCTTCTGGGTTTTCTTGTAGAATTTCTATAAATTTATTCCTCTCTATTTTAAGGAGAGTTGTAAAATCTAAACTTCTATAATTATTGACTCTTGATTTTCCTGTGAAAAAGCAAACTTCACCTATTTATTCATTTATTTAGTATAATATAAATTTAACAATTTGATTATTTAGTAAAAATTACCGAAGTATTCTCCCCTTCCTCTCACGTTCATTTAATTTTTGGAATCAAAATTAGGATTTTCAAATGTGTGGAAAACTTATACTTGACCTTTTTCTATAAAATATATTGAATTATCATCACTTTCTCCTCCAAGGTATATGATTTCTTCCGGTGTGCATCGCTATTCAGTTACAATAGAAACAGTTTTCAAAAGAGTCTTCAAAGAGAAATTATCTCTAAAAAGAGGAGATTCTAAAATTAATCTATTTGCTTCAAGCATTAAATTTTCTTTTAAATTATTAGAAAGCTGATTAATTATCATTTGCTACTTATATGTATTTTCTGAAAAGCTTTCATTCCAATAATACTCTAAATAGTGACGTATTTGATATTACAAATCTATTGTTATTCTTTTTTTCTTCATGTAACTATTAATGATAAACATGTTAACTTTTTACTTTTTTGTTGCTTTGTTCATCTACTCAAAAATGCTCCCTACCTTTTGGTTGGTTACAAATAATTATTGTTTAAAGATAAAGAAAATATTAAAATAAAAAATATTATTTAAATAAAATAGTTAGTTAGCTTTACAAATTAAATATCTTACTTCACTAATTGAATACGCGAATACACAACAAGCTGAAAGAACAGTGAATATGCTGAATAATCTTTCCAAATCTGTCTAAGGAGAAATATCACCATAGCCAACTGTTACCATTGTGACAGTGTTAAAATAAAACGAGTTTAAGAACTGTATATACCAAGGAGAGTTGATTAGTTCAAATTTCGTTAGCCAACTATTTGTGTTTTTTTACCAATAAGCAATTTATATCCAGAGACAAGACAAAACATGAATGATATAGATATTCATCAATAATAATTTGATGAGTCTAAGAGCCTAGCTGATTTATGGAGAGAAGTGATACTAAATTTCAATTTTTTTTAAAACTCTACTAAACTGCTGTAAGCGCAAGTAAAAAGTAACTAACAAAATATTTGATATTACTTCTACATGTTACAGATTCCTTTTTTAGCTTACAATAAAGTAAGTAATTAAACAAATTAAAGTTATTATGTCTATACTAAACCCTTTTTATAAAAGAGAAATGTTTGTTAATTTTATTTAATATTGATTAATTTATTCTAATAGATAACATTACCGTTTCTTAAGTAAGATTTTGCAATTTTATAATGGTCTTTGATTTCCTTGCCTTACTGCATAAGGCTAGTATTGAAATTAATAAATACATCAATTATCATCAGCACTACTAAGAAGAGCTCAACTAGATTGGTACCTATGATACCTTCTACAGTCATGTTAAAAACAATAATAATAGGAATAATGATAAAAAAGAATCCTAAGCAAAGAAGCTAAATTTAATCCCAAATAAATTTTTGTTTTGATAATGTTGAAATAACGGGTATCTTATTTAGTGCCTTAAATAGTGACTAGAAATGATCCATGCTTAAACAAAATTTTTATTATATCTATAGAGTTATGTATGAACTTTTCATACTCTACTAATTTATCATTTATTCAAATTTTTTATCTCTATTTGTAAGTGAATATATTTCTTTTTAAAAAGACAAATCAGAATTATAAAATGCAGCTTTGTCATTAAGGATATGAAAAAATTCCTTTTTGCCTAAGAATGAAGCTAATTGATTTCTTTTTAATAGAGATATCATCTTCACTGCAAATTTTTTTAACCATAATTAAAGTCTAACTTTCTTATAAGTGTTTCTCATAAACTACTAATTGCGCATTTATTTTTTATCTTCTACCAGATTGTTATAATTTATTTTTATGTGATTTCGCTTTTCATCTTTGCTATGGATAAGTCCAAGATGATCTTAGTGCTTTTTACCAAGGCCAAATTCAGATTCAAAATGTATTATTTAGGAGAAAGATGCTTAAGATTTTTCATTCTTTGGTGATAATATTTTATTTTTCTTATAATTTGTGCTTTTTGCACTATCACTATTGGTTCTTTTCAAAGTATACTTGTCATAAACCTATTCTCCATGCTTATCTAAATCTTTATGACTAACTTTATCATCGCTTGTAATCAAGTGCAGTGGTTATGATATATGTCTTTAGCTACCACTGCCTAAAAAAGATTCATTATCAGTGTGTAAATGATCTATTTTATGATATTATTAATCAAATTCAGTATGTGCAAATTCTGTTGTTTACTAATTCATTAAAAAAATTAGCCAAAAAATATAAAGAGTTATTCTTAAATTTATTATTATATAAACAATTTAGACTTTCCTCTAATCAATTTAATTTTTGTTTAATGAGGATTATTTTCTTTTAGTTATTTTTTTATTTTGTATTAATAGAATTTGTTGTCATCAATTCAAATAATCTCCATGTTTAATATGTAAGCTGATTGTTAAATATTTTAGCATTTAACACAACCTTATTCATAAAGCTATTATATAAAGAGTTAGCGACACTGCAGTTTAATTGTAAATATATTTCTACTTAATTAAATAGATTTTCATATTCATTGAATTTTCATTATATTTTTATAAATATTTTTGAATATAATTTTTTAAAAATTCGCTTCATCATTTTGAATAACTCTTGTAAAATTAATAAAATTTTTGAATCCCAAAAGTTTTCATATAACCATAATTTAACTTTAATTTCACCAAAAGAAGCAAGCTATAAATAGAAATAACATATTTGTATCTAGTTGTTAGAAGGCTCAAATTGTTCTTAAAATGATATTTTTAAAATATTTTTATTCTATTGTCAGTATAATTAAATTTATTCATAATGTTAAATTTAATCCAACAATAATTAAAAAAAGCAATCAATTTAATCTCAGTTTTTAGAAAAAAAATTGTTACTTCAAATGATCTGATAATTAATTCTAATTTTAACTCACAAACAAAATTATTTTCTAGTCTTAAAATTATTTTTTTAATTTATATTCCTTGTAATTTTCAATTTAAATAAATTGCGAGTATTTAAATCGAATAAACAAAGAAATTTTCTCAACAAAATAATAAAATTACATTTTAATTAAAGAATATAAATTATTAAAAATTTATTTAGCAGAGTTACTCAAAAAAATAAATATAATTAGATGAGATAAAAATAAAGTACTTGATATTGATGATTTAAGAACAAAAAAATTTTATAAAACGGAAAAATAATCAAATAACTATAAATATTTGAATAAAAATGAATCAAAGCTCATGAAATAGTAGAGTAAAATATTAATAAGTATTAAAAATAGAAATTAGATCACTAAAAATGTGTTAAGTCTAATTTCTAGCAAACAAAAATAGCAAACCTCAATGTTTACTATTAATTTTAACATTAGACCAACTCCTAGAACAAAGAACAATTGAAGAATAAAGGGAATCAAAATTATTAATGGATATGATTAATAATTATAATAATATTTTAAGTATTAATATGTGTTTTTTATATATTGCTTTCAAGTAGTATGAAAAATTAGAATATAAATATGTAATTATAATAATAAATGATAAAATTAAATACCCTAATTAAATCTTTAATTTAGGATCTTAATATAATTACATACTATTGCACTTATTTTAATAATTAGGAATTTACTATAAAATTCATTATATCTGTTTTGCATTATCTTAGAAATATTTTAAAATGTAATTTGAGCTATCACTTTCTTGTATACACTTAGCAATATATTGAGTGTAACCCTCATTTGTTAAAAATTTAACTTCTTCTTTGTAGAATTTAATTAAATCAGCAATTAATCCTAAGCATGCTATCAAAAAATCGTAGCTCGGATTTTTCTCTTCACAACAAACAGCTTTAAGAAAATTGCTTAGTGATTGAATAACTTCAAATAATTTCATGTTTTTTTCCAAAGATAAATTTATACATTAAAACGATTCAATAAGATTTTGATTAAACTGCTCAAAGATATTTTATTCAACTTCATCAATCTAAGAAGGCGATTGAGCATATTGACTTGCTTATTGTAGGCCATCTTTTAGAGCCTTTAGTACTCTATCTAAATGGGGAAGAACGAAGTCTTTTGAGTTTAAGAATAAGTCTCCAAAGAGTATGATAATTTAAGATCTTACCTATAATTCATTATTTATATTATCAAAGTAATCTAATAGTTATTCTAAAATCTCTGTAGAAGGACTAAAAGAGTTTTTACAAGATGTAGAAAGGTCTTAAATAAATCTTAAAGCAGATAATTTAGTTAATGTTTCCTAGCTATCCCATCCTTAGATTACAAAAGGCCATAATTAATGTAAATATGGTATTATTTGCTCTTTTAGACTGATTGTTACTTCACTAAGTGCATCTAAGCCTATTTCATTTACCTCAGAAAATTATTAAAAATAGAGAGCAACCATTTTTATGATTTATTCTGCTACATTACTACTTAATTGTTCATTAATTAAAACAACGCTTTAATAAATGATATCTAAAATGAAAGATATGCATTCAGCAGAATTGCTTTATGATGATGATATATACTTGTTAAATTCTATAATGAAAACTTCAATTATTTATTATAAAAACAAATAATCTTTTTCATCATCAAAGTACCCCTAAATCGCATCCATAAAATCAATTGATTCATCACTCAGACATTCAAAATCTGTATCAAAGTCTCTTGGTTCTGCGCACTCCTCACTTAATAATTTATTAAGCAGCTTTTGTATTTTTTCAATTTAACATTTTAAGTTATCTTTGCTCATCCAATCTAAAAATACTTCTCTGTTATTTACTTTTACAAATAAAATAAATCTTTTTGTCAAAAAAGAAAAGAAATAAATACTATCAATAATAATTATAGAAAACAAATTATCAAAAATGCATTATTAATTAAAGTGTTGTATTTTATCATAAATAAATATCCAGATTTTATTAATAAATGTTTAAAATAAGTATTTTTTATTTAAGAAATCTAATTAAATTAGGAATATTTGATCTAATTCAATACATAAATATTGTGTAGATAAATAAAATAACAATTCTAATTATCTTCTTTAATTTTATCGAAATAATTAAGCAGCAAAATAATTTCATGGATCTGGGATATATTTTATATTTCAATAAATTTATAATCTAAGCAATTCCCTTAAGATATTTTATTTTTAATACTTTAATAATCCAAAAATTGAATTAAAATTGTGAATCAAATAGTTTGTTTATACTTACGATTAAAGATTTGTGATGCTTTTAATATTTATAATAAATTTATTCATTTTATCTTTTAATTTATAAATCTTAAATAAAATATATTAACTAAGTTAGACAAGAAATAATTTAATAATATCAAATACTTCTAAATAAATAATTGAATATGTTTACTTTGTTTTTATTTCTATAAAACTAGTATAAGTTTTTTACTTTGATATATTTTTTTTAATTAGAATACTTACCAAAAAATTAAAAAAAAAAAGAATTTGAATATTAGAATTAATTTATTATTTAATTGGTTGTTGTAAATTGATAAAAATATTTGCTATTATGAATTTTTTAATACCTTTAAATTCAAAAATATAAATATTCAAAGAAAGTAGTTGAATTAATTTAAATTAAAAAAATTATCTTTATATTCTAAAGGTTTGTTAAATAAATTAATATATAAATAAGTTCGTTATTTTTTAAATCAATTGCTCCAAACAAAAATTTTACTAATAATATCTTTGATAATCAAAAAAATATAAGTTTGAATAAAATATAGGTAAACAATACAAAAATCAATCAAGCTCTTACTTTTTAATCAAAAGAATGCTGAAAAACAACAACTGCTCTTCTTCTTATGCAAAAGTAAGGGCTAATAAGAGTTTGAGCATATAAAATTCTGGGTGTTCTTCAAATGGAAGTCACTACAAAGACGCTTCTTCCTTCAATTAAAATAAAAGCTCAAGTATATCTTCTAGGAATTCTTAGGAGAGCAGCAACAGGAATAAGTTTATGCCAAATAATTAGTATCAAATGGTTTAAGAAGATAATTTCAATCATTTAAATCGCAATATAGATTTTTCATAAATAAATCTAAAAAGCCAATAAAAATAATTGAATTATGGGCACAATTCATCCATTTACAACTAGGAAAATAAAGAAAATTACAACTTAAATTATTCTAACTTAGTAAGTAATTAGGCTTAGCTCAATCAGCAACAAGAAACTTTTCGTAAAATTAGCTAAAATAGCTAGTAAGCACATAATTCTTCAACCAATACCTAATCTTCTAAATAAAAATAAAACACAACCCAATCCAAAAATATTTACTAATAGATTATGAGCAATAATTTTAATTAAGGAATAAAAAAAAGCAAGCAATCAAATTCTAATTTATAAGTTTAACAACAAAGACAATCATTAGATCTTTCTACTAATAAACATAATGATGGTGGTGTTTAGGATTTGTAAAAAAAAAGAAGTGAAAGCACCTATTCTAATTACTCGCTTGATAGCTCAAATAATTAAAGCTTTTTAATGGCAAGCTCTAAGAATTAAAATAATATTAGCAATAACAACTCTATTTAGCTTAACAATTGGTTACAGAATAACTAGATTATCTAATTAGATAATATGAAGCAAGCACCTGATTCTTCAAATTGCATCAACATTTCTCACCTATTAAATCAGAATATATCATAAAGCAATATCAGCATCAATGACTCTTCTAATTTTATTTCAATAAGTCCTGCTGGTCCCTCTCAAGCCACACATAAGACTAAGTAAAACCTATCACTCAATGAAAACCAATATAATAATATTACTAACAACTCTCACAATTAAATTAACGAATCTTAGAATCATTTGATTTCAAGACAAGCAAATTCAGTTTAAAATTCAAAAAATAATTGTAATTAAGTTTAACAGCTAAATTAAAAGCAAATTATCAGCTCTAATAATAATTTTGTAAAGTAAAATAATAATTAAAAGATATATTAAAAAATTTAATTGTCTGCAGATTCCAGCCATTAGCTTTAAACATTTTCATCTTCTGAAAATAATAATCAAATTAATAGCAATAATAACTGTGAGGTAAATTATTAAAATAATAACTTCTGTAGCTCTCAATCTAATCCAAGCACAGGAAATACTATTGAAAACCTAACCCTGATCTAAAAATCAAATGAGCTAAATCAGTTGAAAAAAGATCTTCGTTAGAGCAATAACGAGTTAATGCAGTATAAAAATAAGCTGAAAACAATAGAATAAGAAAACAAAAATTTAAAGCAACAATTCGAATAGGATAAGTAATAAAAATTACACTTGGAAGAATATATTCAAAAGATAAAAGGACTTTAATTTATTGTAGCTCAAGAGAAGAGAATATCTTCAAGAATAATTTAAGAAAACCTTTAAAGAAACGAAAGTATTTCATTAATCCTAACTAATCTTGCCAGTATTATATAGATAATATAGCAAAAAATAGAAACTCCTAAAGCATCATGTAAATTTATTTATGCTAAATTTAAATTAATTTTTTATTTTTTAATAAATAAGATGAAAAAATACTCAGTCAAATAAGCTAAAATTTGAATCCTATTCTACTTTGTCTTAATCCAATAATTTAAGACATAAATTACTACAATTAAAATATAGTAAAATAGGTTCAAAATCAGCATGAATCAAGATTTGAACCTGTCCAATAAATGAACAAATAAGCTTCTTAAAAAGGGAAAAAAGTATTGACAATTAAAGGAACTTAAGGTATTTCAGATTACTTAACTAGATATATTTTCTTTCATAAATTAATCTTAAAACGCTTTTAAAAGTTTTGAATTTAAGTTTTTAGGAAAATCACAGCAAACAAAATAAAAATAAAATATTTAAATTCTATGCCAAACAAAATATATTTGAAATTTATTATTATTTGAATATTTTTTAATAAAACGATATTATTTCAAACTAAAGAAAAAGAAATAACTTTAAGTTTTATTACTTATTGATTAATTAAATATTTAAATGAAAAATGAGAATAAAATTAATAATTTAGATTCTAATTTGTTAAAAATTAATTAAAAAACTAAAAAATTCAAAATTTTTAAATACAATAAACCATCTTTTAAGTTAATATAATTAAATCCACTCAAACTATTTTTATATTTTTAAATCTCTCCTTTTTGAGAGCATTAGAGCTTAAATATTTTTATAATAAACTAAAATATTTTTATATTAAATAGATTAACAACAATTTAATAGAAATGGATCTAATAATAAGCTTAATAATAATCAGAATTTCAAGAAAAGAGGAGTATAGTTAGAAGAGCCTACTAACATTTTAAGATAAAAAAGATAATAAAGCAATAATATTTAGTCTTCTAATTCTTTGGGCAGATCATAATCTTCTATAAATGTTAAGTAGTAAGATCAAAAAACAAACTAGCATTAATAAAACAGGTTAAATAAGTTGAATGATGATCAATTTGAATAAATTTCTAATGGTACTTAACATTTGTTAAAGTAAAGTCTAAGTAGTATTAACCTTCAAACTCAATCTTTGCATATTCCATAGCTTGGGGAATAAAATGAAAATGAAATAGAAGCTATTATTACTAAGTAGCTGCTTAATCATAATAACAATCCACTTTAATAAATTCAACTCAAATAAAACAGTTTAGATTAAAAAAATACAATTCAAGCAAATAAATTAAAAAATTAATAAATTTCTCTAAACGAATGTTAAAGAATCAATACTAAAGAAAGCATGGATAGCTTTTATTAGTAATGTTTATTAAATAACTCACTTAGAATTTCAGAATCAAGTAGGAGCATTACTGCCAACAATGGTGTTAATCAATTGCATTCCTAAGGACACAATAACTAAAATATATAATAACAAGCAAATGTTATTAATTAGTCTGTATAACAAATATAATAATAATAGAACTTAGTAAATAGTAGCTAAAAGGAATAATTTAATTTTATTGACAGCTATCCTTAATAAGAAAATATATTTGGATAATTTACAGAATGTTCTTCAAATTTGGCTGGAGGCATTAAAATTCCTTCAGTTGGAGGATCATTTTTTGACAGCAAGTCTTCTTAAATAGAAAATTATAGTTCTAATCATATCCATAGAAACAGTTTGGAATCTCAAAGAAATAACCACATTCCTTATGTTTCACAGGAATTAACAGGAAGCTTTTCAACTCAATAAAATTAAAATTATCTTGTTGGAACTTTTTCTCAACTCCCTTAAGATTACAGCTCAAAAATCAACATTGATTCTAACTACTAAAGTGGCTCTTCTGATCCATTCAATCAAGAAATAATAAAAAATAGAAGAAACTCTAACCCTTTTAAAATGTCTAATTACAATTCTAATTCTTCTAATTATAATTAATCATAAAAATTATTTTCTGACACTCTTAAAGGGTTAGGAGAAACTCTAAAAAATTTGTAATAAGACGAGAATTAAAATTTTTGTTAATTAAAAAATGCAGAGTAAGAAGTTTAAATCAAAAGTAAAAGTACATTCAGATCTAATGATGATCATTATTCAGAGTACTAAAATTAATAGTAAAGCTAAATGAAAGATTAAACAAACGAAGATATTTCCTCAATAAATGACAAATTAAGCTAAATCGGAACAGAAAAAAGCAGCACTTAGTTAGAAATTGAAAATTTAAAAAAGAAAATCATGCAAAGACAAAGTAGAAGAAAACTCCAAAATGCACATAATACCTCTGTCTAAGAAATATCACATAATTTAAATAGCCAAAGGGAAATGTCAGCCCCTCCAAGAGACTCATAACTGACAAATTGAATTAAAAAATATTAAAAGCTAAGTAAATAAATAAATTATATAAAAATTAAATTAATTGAAATAATTTAATGGATAAAACTGTATATAAATAATTAGTAAGTAAAAATCTAAATAAGTAAATAAATAAGTGTATTGTATTCATTCTAACTATTAATAATTATATTTCAATTTATAATTCTCAATTCTCACTTTTATTAATTTAAAAGCTTTTTTTTAGTAAAAAAATATTCAATTCAAAAAATAATAATATATGTTAAATTCTATCAGAATTTGTTGGAGTATTTAATATTTAGAAAGATATAATTTACAATTAAAATAATTGCGCAAAATCTTCTTTATTTTGAATAAGTTAATAATAAAAAATAAATTTTTTTTATATAGATTACAAAAAATGAACGAAAATACTTAAATTGATTAAGAAATGATAGTGGAAGAACCATAACTTGATTAAGATACAATTATTGCTGATGCTATAATGGCTGAATAGATATAATAATAACAAGAAGATAATTTAAATCAATAATAAAAATTTAATTTAGATCACATATAGCTTAAAACTTTTGAGCAAATAAGTTTATAACAATAAATAGGAATTAGTGCACTAGATTACTTAAATTAATAAGGAAACAATTAGTAAGATTTATTTATAGCTTCTGGAATCAACGAAATTGATAAGCTGCTAAGGTTTTTTATATTTTTCACATATTCAATAAATGGATTTTTATCATATCAATTAAATAAATATTAGCAAAGGAATTAGGACTGGGATCATTACTGAAATATATGGACCAGATTAATCTTGTAAAACATCACTAGCGTTATAGTTTGCATTAAATGTAAAGAATAAATAACTTTATTTTTAAATACTAATTGAAAATTGATTTAAAATAGGCAATTATTAGTGAAAAAAGTGATCAAAAAGTATGTAGTATTTATATTTCAACATCGAAAAAACCTCATCAGTAAAGAATCAATTAAATTATTGGTATGCTTTATATTTCAATCAAATATATATAATATGAAAGTATTTCTTAAATAATTTAGAAGGAATCAAGCAGAGAAATTAATTAAGTGATTAAAAAATAATGAACAGCTTGGATTAATTCGAAGAAGTTTACATAACTGAAAATTTTAGGCTTGAAGATTTTATTAAAGAAGATTTATAAGAATACTATAACAAGTATAGCAAAGTTAGATTAATTGTCATAGATAACATTTACGATTTAGCAAGCTAAATTGAAGAGTTCAAATTAAAACAATAATTTTTGTTTAATTTGGTTAATATTTTCAAAAAAATTGCTCACGAAAAGCAAACAGCTATAATTTTTGTAAACAATGTAGTTGACTAAATAGGTGATCATAATTAAACTAATTTATATACAAGCACTACTACCTCAATACCCGCTTTGGGAAACTATTGGACTCACTTAATCAATGAGCGATTACATTTGAATTTACTAGATTAATATGTTCCCAACAAAAATGTAAAAGTAAGAAGCTTATCCATTAAGTTATCTCCTAGGCTCACTTATGGATTTCTAAAATTTTATCCAGATAATTTTGGCTTTGCGATTTTAAACTGAATTGCTGAAAAACAAAAGAAATCATAAAATTTAAAATAGATAATTAATAATTAAAGAACATCTACACACTTATACTAACTTATACACATACTTGATTATTTATTTTTATAGATTTTTTTTTAATTTAAGTTTTCTTGTGAAATCAGTAAATTTTGTAAATTAAGTCAAAATTTGTTTTTTAATGGTGTTTTTTTTGTAAATTTATGATTTCAGCTTATTAAATAGTTTTTAAATTAATTTATTTCATCATAAATCCATTTGAAAAATATTACATAACTATTGTAAGACAGCCCATTGGTCCAACGGTAGGGCATGAGATTCCGGCTCTCGAGGTCGGGGTTCGATTCCCCGGTGGGTTGATTTTTTTTAAATTTTGAGCCAGTTTATAATCAGGAAAATAATTTGAAAAAGAAATTTCCAAACTTTGATTATATGTTTGCTTATTTATTTTATAGTTGCTATTTAGCTTGAAAAACTTTAGATAATTTAAGCTTGATTTCAATTCTTGCTATCACCTTACTCTATATTTTTGTACTTAAATGAAATAGCATCTTCCAAGAGCTTTTAGTTTACTTAAAATTTAGAAAAAACTTATTCATTAATGAGAACTACGGGTACCTCATTTTTGAATTATTTGTACTCTGCTAAGTTGTCAATGTTAACAACTCTGAAGGATGCTAGTGGGAATTTTTGTTTCATCTGCTTCAGGAAAGGAACGCTCTACTCACAGAGAGTGCATCCTGTTTTGCTTAACATTTTAACAACTAAGTTGGACATAAATTAAGAGACCAAACGTACTTAATAAATAAGCTTATTTCTTACAGAGTTAGTTTTTTAGCTAGTTTATTTGTTAGTTATTTAGTTATACTCCTTAGATATTTTTTTACCTAGTTTTTAAAATTTACTTTTTTTGTAAAAATAAATATCCAAACTATATTATTTTATTTATTTATAAATATTAAATTATAAAAAGGAGTTTTCCTCTCAATTTAATTGATGCTTTTTGGCATATTTTCAAATTTTCAAGAAGATCTACCTGCGTCTATGTAATGAGCTTATTGCATCACAAATTAGAATTTTAAAAGACTTGATGATTTGAAATATCAAACAAAATTTTTTTAACAGACATAATTATAATATATAATTCGCATAATATACTTACATAAATAAACCAACCATCATTTCTAAACAAATTTAAAAATGGTTAATTAATTAATTATTTTTTGTTTTGATCTAAAATATCAATTTTAATTATTTCATCTTTTTAAGTTTTTATTCTATATCTTTGCTGTTATGCAAGATTTTTTAAAAATTAGTACTTATTTAGCAAACTCATCAGAAGGAATCTTTCTGGGATCTTCACAAAAATACTCAGCTACTGTTTTATATTTTGCTTCTAAATCTTTAACTTGCTTTTCTAACTCAGCAATTTCAGGTTATACTTACAAGTAAAACGGCTCTATTTATTCCTTAATTTTATCTTATTCACTTGATGTCTACACTTTAATAGATTTTTCTAATATCTTAACTCCTCTCTTTAAATCAGCAATTTCTGAAATTAACTAATTGATTGGCGTTTTGGTGCATTCGTCTAATATCTTTAAATCTTCATCAACTTTAACTATTTCTTTACCCTTTAAAAAATTTATGTTTTATGTTTTTTAATATGAATATAAATACCTCTTTTTTCTCAATATTGCTTATCAAATACATAAGAAGATTAACTTTACCATCCATAGACTTTACTTCTACCATCTTATCAATGTTAGAAAATTTAAAACCCCATGCTCCTCCTTTAAAGCCTGTTCCATTCATATAATTACCTAGAGCTAGAGCATTTTCCAATATAATTGTAATTCTTTGGTCATTTAAAAGAGAGTCTAAAAATTAAATTATTAATGCTGTTTTAGATGTTAAAAAATCCTTTGTTTCTGGATACATATTTTTGAATTTCAATGCTTGTAGTCTTTCTTCGTATCCATTTACTTTTTCAAGAGCTTTAAAATACCTTCAAAATTTAATTAATAAAAGATTAAATTGACAAAATTATTACTTTTCTGCATCACCTAAATTTTCAATTTTTCCATCATAAGATTAAACCATAGTCATTTCTTATTCATTTGGCAAAGAGGCTAGTAAAGAAGTAATTAAGTTTTATGTTAATCTGCTTGGATCACAGCTAATAAGTAACTCAGCAATCTATTCACCTTTTAGTTTGATTTTACCAAGCAAAAGCAAAACACTTTATTGTCTTTCTAAAGTTAAGAATGTAATTTTTTTCTTTTTTTAAAAAAATTATGAAATTTTCAATTTTTTTGAAATTTCTTACTGCTGCTTGTTATTCTGGATTTTATTGAGATGTGTTCTATGCTTTTTATAAAGTAGCTTTCTAACTGAAAGTCTATTTGAGATAGTCTTCTTCTAGAGCTATATTTTCATCTTTAACCTTTTCCCATATTGTACCTTATATATCTTAAAACTTTAAAGTTGACCAATTAACTCCTTTCATTGGAATTCCAGGGTTTTTTTTGGGTTTTATTCCTTACTAAGCTTAAGGTGCCATTAAACCAGGTAAAATAGGTGCCATAATTATAGGAGCTCCTGGAATGTTTAAACCTGGAGCAGCAGGTGCACCAAAGCCTGGTAAAGAAGGAACAGAAGGTATACCTAATTAAGGTACAGGTGGAATTCCTATTCCTGGAATTTATGGCGCAGGGGGTGCTCCAAAACTAGCTATTGAAGGGGCTAGTGGTACTCCAGGTATTTAGGGGGCTTGAGGTATTCCTGGAATAAGGGGTGCTTGAGGAATACCAGGTATTTAAGGAGCTTAAGGAATACCTGGTATTTGAGGAGCTTAGGGGATACCAGGTATTTAAGGAGCTTAGGGGATACCAGGTATTTAAGGTGCTAAAGGAATACCAGGTATTTAAGGTGCTTAAGGAATACCAGGTATTTAAGGTGCCTAAGGAATTCCAGGTATTTGAGGAGCTTAGGGAATACCAGGTATTTAAGGTGCTTGTGGTATTCCAGGAATTTATGGAGCTTAAGGAATTCCAAGTAATTAAGGTGCTTAAGGAATTCCTGAAATTTAAGGAGCTTAAGGAATACCAGGTATTTAAGGTGCTAAAGGAATTCCTAGATTTGGAGCTTATGGGACTCCTAGAATTGGAGGCTAAGGAATGGTTAACTAAGAAGGATTTTATGATATAAGTAAAGGTGGTGCTGGTATTTAAGGGATTTAAGTAACTGTTGATTCATTTGTGCTGGATAAATGTTAATTTTACTTTAATTTATTTATTTATGATTAAAGTAATTAATTTTATTCTTTTAAATCAGATATTTCTTATAAAAATTAGGATTCAACTAATTTAATAATAGATTCTTTAGACATGCTATTTGGTTAAAAGTCTATCTACTGAGATGCTGAATCAAATTTTGATAATCTCATATTCATTAATTAATTTTATTCTAAAATATTATTTTTATTTTCTTCTGAAAGAGAATGCTTTGCCTTGATGGCAGATAAAGTCAAATTGAGCTAAGAGATTTCTTTTTCTTTAGATTATTTATATTCTTCATATTTGAAAGTAACACTGCTTAAATTCTCATTCAGCTATTTAATTTTTTCACTCAACTCTTCATTTTTTTACATTTACTGATTGACTTAATTCTGCAATTAGCTATGCTACTTAGAAAGAGACAACTATTCTAATGTTTATTGTTTTGCTTACTCTAATTCACTTACTTTTGTCTTTTTAAAAATAAAATAAATTCAATATTTTGCTTTTGACAAAACAACAAATTACTAAAAGCTGAATATTTTCTTATTTATACTTTGAAATGATTTTTTCCTTTTCTTCGAGTTTTTAATTCTCTTATAATTATCCTTACAGGAATTACTGTTTCAAAATATTTTAAGAAATTTATTCTTAAGAATCCTACTATTTCAGTTTCGAGTTTAACCTTTCAATCTCTTTTTCAAGTGCTTAAATCTTTTATTGTGTTTACCACAATTGGTTTTTCTCTTCAGCTTTTCCAATAGCATTTTATCTGCCAAAACTTTTTTTCTATTCGCTATCTTAATTATTATTTTATTCCATTTTTTCTTTTTCTCTCATTTGAATTTCACTCTGTAAACATATTAAATTAATTTATTTTTAAAATTTTTTATCTTTGATTTAAAATTTACTTTAAATCTCTCTTCTAGCTATGCTTATTTTTAAGAACCTTTAACTTTCTCTACATATTCTTCTTCTTACTCTTCTTTAATGACAGTATTGTATTATGCTTTTTTTTAATTTATGGCTTACATTTCCTATTTACACTATGCTTCTCTTTCCCTCATCCTATTTAACTAATATTAATATTTCCAATAAATTTTTTGTTAGCTTAAATTTAATTCATACTGACCTGTTTGTAATAAAATAAATAAAATTTGATATAAATTCATTTAATTTTAGTTATTTTACTTATCTTGAAGCTAGTGAATTTGGATAAATAAAGTTATCACTTAATTTTAGAAATCCCCTTCATTTTAATCTTTCTTGTAAAAAAATTTGCTGCAGTTAAATTCTCTTCTTTCAAAATCTGCTACAAAAAATATTTCCTCTCCAGAAACCCCATGATAATCTTCTCTTATAAAATAGCAATCTTCATAAATAAAATGACCAAGTTAGATATTATTCACAGCTTACTATATTAAAATTTTTATTTAATCGATAAATTTTATTTTTGTATTTATTTATTTTACGACTGTCAAAAGATCTAGTAGGCCTGAATTTTAAAAGTCATCAATAATTTAGAAATTTTTATAATGATTTTGGTAAGCTTCGCATAGGGAATTCAAGAAAGAACACATATTTTATGTTAAAATAGAACTTTTAGATTTGCTTAAAACTTATACTAAAGGAGTAAATTTATTTGGATAATTGTTTTTCTATTGCAAGGCTTCAAAACCATCTAAAATAAACTTTAAAGCTTCTTCGCTATGCCATGAAATCTAAAGAATCAAATTTAGCAATAAGCTATTTATTTCATTCTATTTATTAATATGTATATTAAAGCAGATGTATTTATAAAAAGATATTAAAATCTAGTTTGATAGTTAGTCAATTAGCTATTTTTACCTAATCAGGGGTAAGCATTTCTGGAAAAGAATGCACAAGATCTGATGAACTTAATTTATCAAGTATAGTGCTGTCTTCAAAAACATCTTAGTAGTCTACTGCAAGTATCTTAAGAATATGAAGAAGAAACAATTTTTTTGCACTATCATGCTTTAAGGAACCATATTACATAAGTGCAAAAATAATAGCATCAACACCTCCTGATTGCTCTAAATGTTCTAATTTTTAGTTGTACTTAATATGATAAGATACCCATTCATAAAAAGCATAGATATCCTCAAACTATGCATTTAACTCCATTTTTTGAATAAAATATTCAGTAATCTCTTCAGGACTCTTTCCATAATCACTAAAATCATTTTTAACTTACATTTTTTCTCTAAGTTTCAAAATAGCTAATTTTTTTTCTTTTGGTCATAAAATAGTTATTAATTCTAGCTGGACTTTGAAATATATAACTAATACTTACCTTTAGGAAGGGATTATATACCTAATTTATCCTTATCTTTTAATTCTAAGGATTTTATAATAGAGTTAAACTCTTAAAGCTAATTTTAAGCCTCCTAATTTAGTTGAGCCATCCTTAATTCCTTTTATAAATCAAAATAGTAAATTATTCTGTGAAATATTTATTATTTAATTCTTTTTATCAAAAATTCAATTAATAGTTGTTTCTCTAATTTGCCAAAAATTTATATCTTTTCTGCCTATTTATTTACGATCATAAAATTTATTATTTTTTTTCTCAACACAACTAGATTTGTGCGTTAACTATTACTTAAATCAATTTTTTTATATTTTTTAGTACTTCTTTTTAAAGGTGATTTTAATTAACTTAATTTTTACATTTATTCAACCAATATTATTTGAATAAATATTGACCACAATATCTTATAATTAAAGTAACAAAATCTGATAAAAAAATAAAGCAAGTTCTAAAATATAAATCTTAAATTTAAATAATGTTTTGTCTTAAACAAAAAATTAATTTATTTAATTAAACATATCAATTTAAAATGAAAATTATTCAATTATTCATTAAACATTTTATTAAAAAAGAATGTATTATAATTAAATTGGTTCTACTTTTAAATGACAGGGTGAAAATTAAAATTTTTAAACATTATTTCTCATTTTAATTAAAATAAATAGATAAATATTCATGCTTAAAATACCTAAACAAATAACTTTAAAAAATAACTAACTGCATATTTTGATATAATATTTATTTTTAGTAATTTTAAATATTTATTTAAAATCAGCAATCAAAAAGAATAATGTAAAGTTTTAAAAAACGTATACTATGATGGATGTAAAATGAATGAATGAATTAATTGTCTGTATATTCAAAATTATAGACACTGTAAAATAATATAAATAACAATGCCTAGCGATCAATTTTGAATATATATAGTTATTTATTCATTTTTTCATTAAAACAAAGATAAAATGAAAAAAATTTTTTTATAAAAAACTAATTTTAGTGATCAAATTTATGTTGAATAAAAAATATATTTGCTTTTACTTTTTTCATAACTCATCATTTTTATAATATTGAAATATTTTTTTTGCAGATATTAAATAAATATTAAGAATATTAAAGCTGTTAACAAAATTAATATTTAAAAGATTTATTTGAAACACTTTATGTAATAAATAAAAATAATAAATTATTTTCATAATTTTCAATTAATTTTGAAATTGAAAACACGGACTGTGTGATCAAGTGAACAAGTTGCAAATTAAAGATGTTTGCTATTGTTGTTAGGTTTGTAATTCTTTCTGAATCTAATCCTTGAGATTGTATTTGTATGTCCTATAAATTCATGTGGTTTTTCAATCAAGTTGAGTTGGTTAGTGCTACTGTCAAATTCATACAATTCCATTCCACCTTCTTCGTAACCAACAATAATAAGGTAGGAGTTTTCGTTTTTGTATAAGACAGGAGCAAATGACAATGCAGTTATAGTACTAGTTAATACTTTATTAAAAATAACTTTCTTATCTAATATAGAATGAATTTTGATTCTCTTATCTCTTGCACCTGTAGCAACAAACTTTTCATCATGTGAAAAAGCTACACTATAAATAATTCTTGTATGGGATTTATCGTTATAGTATTGAACATAAGGTTCTTTGAAGTTTAATTCCTTTTTAGCTTCGTCTAAATAATTCTTTTTAAATAATGCTAAAGATCTGTCTTTAGAAACAGTTGCAAAGTATTCATCACTAGGAGAAAATTCCATTTGATTAATGGTGAAATTGTGGTATTCTAACTTGGAATAAATTTAATAGTTAGTAGGATTCCAAAAGATTACACAAGCATTTTCTTTAGTCTATGATTTTGAGCAACTTGCAATTAATTTGCCATCGTTGCTACAGCTAACACATTTTAATTCGTAACCATGTCCATATAGCTTATTCAACTCAGGCCATAAAGTGTGTTTTATCAAGTAATCTTCAATAGGAGGTTGAGTAAAATCGTGCTTTTATATAATATATTAGTTATTTAGATTATTGATATTTTTCTTAGTAATGAATTTATTTGTTACCTTCTAAGAAAAAAGTTCTTCTTCTCTCTTTTTATCTTCAATTGATTGAATTTTATCTGAAATGAGACCACCTTCATCTTCAGGATCTACATACTTAGAAGGGTCAAAATCAGGTTCAAGTTTAACTGCTTTAATCATAAGACCAAGTACTTGAGCACCACCTAAATTAGCATTAAAGTGAATTAAATTAAAAATAAATAAAAAGAAATTCTTGAACCAAAAAGTAAAAAATAGAAAAAAATCTAATTCACAAAATCAAATTTAGAAAAAAATTTTATTCTAATCCAAATTAAAATGATTATTTTTACCTTCTTAGGAAACTTGATACTCAAAAATACCCTTTTCTAATTGCTTTTAATCTAAATATTTCTTTTCTTGATTATCATCTTGGAAATATAAATGTAAATCAGTGTTTGACATTTGATTGACGGCATTTACAAAAGCAGCAGGAGGCTCAAATAATCTAACTACTTTTTCATCAGCTCCACAAATAAGTGTATCACAAATATTTTTATTTTCAAGATAAACGGGGTAACATTTAATGCTATTGATATCATAACCGTGAATCTTTTATGTAAAAAATCATTAGATGATCTAATTTAATAAATGAAAAACTAACATACTTATGCACGAGAAATTTCATGCCATGACTGAGTTTTGCATGATTAAGTTATAATTCTTGTTGTTTAATCTAAACCACAAGATACTAAGAAATCTCCTTTAGTGCTCCAATCTAAATCAAATACCTGATTAAAGTGACCACTAACAGTTGCCTTTGAATCCCAAATTCCTTTTTCTTAATTGTATTCCCATAAGTAAAAGGATCCTGTGTAGGTATAAGAGAAAATCTAAGTGTAATCTGCATTAAAAGCAGCTTAGAAAAATGCATACTTGCTTCCTGTTACTTAACCTAATCTGTATGAGGTCAACCAGATATCTATTAATAAAAAATATTTATTTATTCAATTTGAGTTTCATTAATTTAGCGAAATGAAATTATTGATGAAAGAACATTTTAGTTAAAAAATCTTCCATCTATTTATTTTGATTGCAAAAAGACTATTTTAAAATTCAATTTTTTATTACCTGTGTCTTTATCCTTGGTCCATAATATAATGTTAAAATCAAATGATGCAGAGATAAGTGCAGTTTCTCCTTTGTACATACCCCAATCAAGACAGACTACTGCTTCGCCGTGTCCACTCAAAACACTTTCTAAAGTGATAAAATACTTCTTTTCACCTAAAACGAATCTTTATGTTTACTTATTTTAGAATTCAGAAATTTATTTAATAGTATCATCTTCTAAGAGCTCGCTGAATCTCCATAAACGAACATAAGTATCTTTAGAAGAACTGGCTATTATCCACTCTTCGTGAGTATCTTTTTTTTACTTTAAGACCTATAAATCAGTAATTGCATTTTCATGTCCTTTAAGACTACATTTATATTCAAACAAGGTACCTCTTTCCATAGTATTTTTACCATCTACAGGAGCTGAATACTTTTTCAAATCAGTATGATAGATATGAACAGTGAAGTCCAAACCTCCTAAAGCTATCAAAAATTCATCTTTATTTGGATTGTGACGAATGAGTGCAGTACATTCTTAAGTAAAATGATGTCCAAATGTAATGCTATCCATAATTATACTTTCATTAGATTCATCGCTTATCTTGATAATATAAATATCTCCCATAATGTTACCAGCTACGACATAAGCTAGATTAGGGGAGTATTCTAAAACAGTAGCAAATGAAACAGAGTGGCTGAGATTAAATTTATATTTGATAGTCCAATTTTCCTTGATAAATAGATTAGAAAGTTTACCTTCCCAAATTATTAAATTGGAATCACTGCTTCCTGAAACAAGAAGTTAACGCTCAGAAAAATTATGTATAGTTTTAACAAAGTTAACGCGATCTGAGTGTCCACTCAAAGTAAAATAGTTAGTGACCTTATTGATATTGTTTACAATAATGCTATTGGAGCAAGCATAAAAGCAAGCTTCCTTAACAGATTTGCCTAAGGCAAAACATTTATAAAGAGGGTTAACACCACCTTAAACGCAGCTTAATTCTAATTAACTCATGAAATAGTTTTGTTGCTATTGACTTATTTTTGCTTGTTGCTTTTTAAAAACGAAAATTTCTTCTCCCTTTTTTATGCTTAAATTAGCTTCTTAATATTTTTAATAAATGCAAGTTTTACTATATATCTATTTATTTAATCGATGACTTTTAAATTTACCCTTATAATAGCATCAAATATAAACAAATAAACAAACAAATCATTAAATAAATTTTGCAGCCTAATTATCAATTGATTAATGTCTCCTTTTTATTATAAAATTGGTTTTGCTTCTATCTAGTTAACAATTTATTGTCAAATTCAATACCTTTTATTATAAAAATGGGAATTTTCTAGTTAATTTTTCCATTTTTTTCCACAGTTGTCAGCTCATTCTTTAAATTGATATATTCTATTTATGAAATGCACAAATTGAATAAAAAATGCTATGGAATATTCAATAGAGTCTACTTGATATAATTATACTCGTTTTTATTAATGGATAGAAAGATGAAAATCTTCTTCTTTTTTAATTTTTCTAATAAAAACTGATAATTTTGTAAAAAATTCTTGTTTAGACACTTTATTTAACAAGATTTAGATTTTATATCTTTAAAATCAAAAAGTTTTTTTAATAAAATTTTTTTATGATTAAATTTAAAATTATTTTTATTAACTTTAGAGAGTTTTTTTTACCTTCTTATTAAAATTTGAAATTGCAAGAAAAATAAATACTTAAAAATTAATTTTAAATTAGTAAATATTTTTTTAGAAAATTCTTGATTTTATTTTCCAATTTACACAGGATATAAACAATAGAGTACTTATGAAAAACATTTAATAAACTTGTTACAATAAATTTATAAGTTTTAACATGAATTACTCACTTTGGTAATTCTACCTTGAGTGTTTGAGTTACTTTTTCTGCAATGTGCTAGTAGACCTTTGCTGCTACAGAATCGGGATGCTCTTTAACAATGGATTTGCCCTTTTCTGTGCAAATTAAAACCTTAGGCTCTAAAGGTACTTAACCCAAGAGATCAATTTTATAATCTTAGCACATTTTAGCAGCACCACCAGTTACAGGAGGGAAGATCTAACTTTCACACTTGCAGCCAGGACAGATGAAACCACTCATATTTTCAACAACACCAAGTATATTTGTTTTGGTCTTTTAGCAGAAGCTCAATTCTTTTCTCACATCTTAAAGACTAACTTCTTAAGGAGTGGTTACTACAATAGCACCATCTCCTTCTCCAGGTTACAAGTATTAAACGCAACTAATGTGTTCATCAGAAGTTCCAGGAGGAGTATCAATAATAAGATAATCTAAATCTCCCCAGTTAACATCTGTTAAAAATTGTTTAATCAAACCATTCTTACGAGGACCTCTCCAAACAACTGCATCATCTTAATTACCTAATAAAAATCCTATGGACATAACACCTAAATTATCTTCTACATAAACAGGACTCCAGCCATCAGCACTATTGTGAACTTCGTGGTCGAGTAAACCCAACATTCTAGGAATTGAAGGACCACAAATATCAATATCTAACAAGCCAACTTCATAACCGAGATTAGCTAATTAGAAAGCAAGTTAAGAGGAAACGGTACTCTTACCTACACCTCCTTTACCTGAAAGAACTAGAATTTTGTGCTTGACTAATTTCATTCTTCTTTCTACGTCTTTAAGGGCTGGATCAGGTTCATTTGCCTTTCCAGAAGCACATATTTATTGGTTTGGGCAACCCTAGCAAGCTGACATTTTACCAGCTTCTTTATTTTATGTACCAGGACATCCTTCGTTTGCATTTTCTGGGACATCTTTATTTTCTTCTGTATTTTAACTAGAACATTTAGCTTTATTTGGACAACCATCACATGAAGAAGCAGTACCTGCTTGTTATGATTGAGTTCCTACACAGCCAGTGTTAGCATTAACTGGGACGATCTTCTTATCAGCAGTGATGTTTTATTGCTTACCTGCTGCACAATCAGGTTAATGGGGACATCCTGAGCAAACAGGTGTTTTACCAGCATTTTGAGCCTATGTTCCAGGGCATTATTCAGGAGCATCAACAGGAACTACTTTGCCATGAACACCAAGCTTACCTAAAGCGCAATTAGGTTAATGAGGGCAGGATGTACAAGCTTCAGATTTACCAGCGTTTTATGAGTCAACTCCAGGACAGTTTTATGGTGCGTTATCTGGAACTAACTTCTTATGCTCTTAAATAGTATTCTATTCTCCACTATTGCATTTTTGTTAATTAGGGCATCCTTAACAACTGTTTACTTTTCCTGCATTTTGAGAAAGAGTACCAGGACATTAGGATGGGGCATTATCAGGGACTAATTTGTAGTGAACATTTAAAGCTTTAGAGGCACAGTTTGGTTAATGAGGGCATCCTGAACATACGACTGTATGACCAGCTAAATTAGATTAAGTGCCTGGACATTCAGATGGTGCTTCTTCAGGAATGATTCTACCATCTAAGTTTGCGTTACCCAAAGCACAATTGGGTTAATGAGGGCACCCAGAGCAGGGCTATACCTTTCCTGCTAATTCAGACTTGACTCCTGGGCAAGAATCAGGAGCACCTTCAGGTACAATTCTTTCTTTTTCCATTTTTAATACCTATGCTTATTATCTATTTATAAATTTAAAAATATAAATATTTATTTATTAATTAATTAAGAATATTAAATTACCTTATACACTGATCTTACTATATATTTATATGTCTAAATGCTTGCTATTCTTCTAAGATTTCTCAATCCAAAATCTTTTCTCTTTTTAATTAAAAAGACTATTTAGATTTTAATTGCTGCTAATTTATTTTAGAGTATTTTCACAATAAATTTCCTAAGGCTTACATTCGATTCATAAATCTAGTATGTTCTTTTTAGGCTACGTATTATTAATTAATTTTTAGTATTGAAATGATCAAAAATAATAAAATATTTATTTATTTTTAAAATTTAAATATTCTTAGAAGAATTACATAACAAACTGATATTTACTTATTCAAATGTATTTATTTATTAAGGGTTTTTGATATGGGAGCAAGCGTGTAGCAATTCTATGCATTATAAATGAAATTATATGAAAATATTTAGTAGAAAAAGATATATTAATTTACTTTGCTACCTACATTGATACCAAAAAATTAATAAAAATTAATTAAAAGATAAATATCTCCTCAAAAGAAAAAGTAAACTACTTTCAACAAAAATAAAAAATGGATAATTTTGATTTCTTACCAGATACTATTAAGGGTAATCTCAGAACTGCTATTTATGGCTTGATCCTTTTCCACATATTTATTTTTACAGTTTGGATTCTATTGACTATCCCCTCACTATTTAAGCCATCTACTAGCTTCAGTAGCCAAATTGACGATATGATTAAAAAAAACAAAACTAAACACGAATGACAAGCTAAGCTAGTTAACTGGCTGATTTTTTTTTCGTTCTAAAGGCAGGAATATAATTATTTTATGAAAATAAATAAATTTTTTTATGAATAAAAGAATAGAATTTTAAATTAAGGTGATTATTATTAAAAAAGTGAAGTTAAACCTTTGTAGATACATTTTTTAAAGCGATTATTTGTTGTAAATGATTAAATGTAAATCATCTTTAATTTAATCATAGGAATTAAAAGTATTCTACTAGTTAGAATAAATAATTAAATATTTAAACTTTCTTTCAACATAATTTTCCTTGTTATTTCATCATCATTTACGAATATTCTAAGAAATAGCTCAATAAATTAGCAAGCAGATTAAAAAACATATTTAACATGCAATTTTAATTAAAACAAAAATTAAATCTTAAAGAAATGTTTTTGTTTTTTTGATTATTTGATTGTAAAAATTAATATAACACAATCACAAATATAAATGAAAGGATTAAGATTTAAGATATTAATTAATGATACTTGAATCATACAAAAACTTAATATTCCCTTTTTTAATGCAATCTGCTGTTTAATTGTTACTTTCTTTTAATTATGTTTCTTTTTTATTACACTATTGGGTTTTATTTTTTGCTTTTCTTTAATGCCATTTATCCGTTTCCTATTTAAACAAACGATAATAAATCAGATATGTTAGAATTTTCATCAGCATTTTCAATATTTATTTATGTTGTTTTATCTGAATCATCCTTTTTTTCCTCTTCTGACTCTTTTTCTTCTTCCTCCTCATCTTCTTTTGATTCCTCATCTTTTTCAGCTTCTTCTTCTTTTTCTTCCTCTTCATCTTCCTTTTCATTTGATTCTTCTTCTTCTCCTTTATCTGAATCTTCAGTCTCTTTAGATTCGTCTTCTTTTTCCTCATCTTTTTCTTCTTCTTCATCTTCTTCTTTATCTTCATCAGACTTTTTTTCATCTTCAGAGCTTTTTTCTTTGTTTTCTGAATTTTCTTTTTCATCTTCTTTTTTTTCAGCATCATCTGTTTCTGATTATTCACCATCATTTTCTCCATCAGATTGACTACTTTTTTTATCATCATATGTATCAAAAAATTCTTCTGGAGATTTTAGGTCTGGCATCTCTGAATCTTCCTTTTCATCAGCTTCTTTTTATTCTTCAAATTTCTTTCTTATTTCTTCGATTCTAGATTCAATATCCTTGATGGTTTCTTTAACCTTAGCTAATCTTTTCTCTTTTTGTTCAAGCTGCTTTTATTTCTATTAAATATAAAACGAATATGATATAGCTTCAAATGCAATACAATTATAAATTACCTTCTTAAAAATAATTTATTTTTCAGTAGGGGTTTGATTTTCTTATTCTTTTTCTCTTTCTTCTTTTTCCTTTTCTATTTCATCATCAATATAACTTTGTAATTCTTTTTCATCAGCTTGCTCTTCCTTTTCTTCAGGAGTTAAACTCTTATCAGCATTATCTAAGAAGGCCTTTTTACTTGGACAGATATTTAAGTCTTCGTTTTCTTAGTGATACCAACCTTCAACAGGACATCCATGATTATCACTTGAAATGCATCCTTCAATAAATCTTTTTTTATCATTACACCAACCACAATTTAAGTTGCTCAAACAACTCTAAAATATTTTAAAATTAAATTCATTAAAATTTTGTTTGATATTTGCATGATTAAAAGATTAAAAAGAAACAGTAAACAAAAAACGATAACTTGAAATCCATAAAAAAATATGTCTATTTTATTACATTGCAATCAGTGAAAGCAGAGCACTCAGCGCCAGCACAGTAATTATAATTATAAAAATTACAAGTGATATAAAGAGGGCCAATATTATCACCCTCAACACATTTTTATTCCATATTACACCAACCACATTTTGGATCTTTAGAGCATTCATTACAGCTAAAATATTAATCACAAACAGAAGATATTTGAGGTAGTTCTTGTTTTAGTTTTTCAATTTCTTCTTCTAAAACAATTTATTCATTTTTCAATTCCTCTAACTAAGATTCCAAGATAATAATTGTCAATTATTAATTTGATTCTTAACTTTCTTCTACGATTTCTTTGACATCAGTCATTTTTTTACTTAAATGTCTTGCCATCTTATCAACATTTTTAGTTAATTCCTTAGACATCTTTTACATTTATTTGTGAACATCTTTAGTGATTTCTTTAACACTATCATCTAATTTAGAACTTTATTCTTTAAGTTATTCATGCACTGGTTCAAGTTCAGCAGCCATGATTTCTTTCATTTTATCCTCATCTATTACAGTTTTAAGCTCTTCTCTTAATTTAGCAGCTTCTTCTTCTTTTTACTTTCTCATCTCCTCTTCCTCTTCAACTTATTCAGGTGTTTTACCCCCAGCAGCTACAGTTACCTCTTATTGAGTTTTCATCTTTACACCAAAGCATTATAAAATCAAGAGTGAAATCAACAGAATAATATAAACACTCTTTTTCATGTTAATTAGTTTTTAGAGTTTCTATGTATTTTTTTTGTTTGATTTGATCTCGTTTCTTAAATATTAATTTGCATCTCAAATGAATTAATTAAAAAATGTATGTATTTTTTAGACTATACGTTTTTCTTATTTTTTTTTGTTAGTATGAATGATTGATTGTCCATTCATTTATTAAAATAGTGTATGCCTCTCTACAAATTAATGCTTGCATTTATATGTATTTTAAAAATATATTTTTCAAATATCCGTCTATTTACAAAAAAATTACAAAAATGAATTACTGAGTTCGTTTTAAGTGTTTAGATTTAGAAACCAGTTTTAAAAAATAGCAATTTATAGTAATCCTTTAAAATTTTAAAAAATATTTTAATTACTTGAAATGAAAGTTTACTACAAATTTATTTAATAATTAGAAAATTAACTATTGGAAGAATTGATGAAATTATTACTTATGGTTGTTTTTTATGAGGATAGAAAAAAATCAATTCAATATTTATGTTTATTCGCAGTTATTAAAATTAAAATAGAGTTTTTAAAAACAAAAATATGTACTAGAAATGCAGGACTTCCATTTATTTTAGTTGTTTTAACTGTTGCTCTTTATAATGATAAAAATTTTGATAAAATTATTATTCAAATAAATGAGAAGCATTAAATATCAAATAGGTATAAAAGCAAAAAATATAAAATTTATAACACTTTAGCTCATAAATACAGTTAATTTAAAATATTTACCAAAAAAAATTTATTTTTTAAATTTTTTTAAAGTTTTTAATAAATTTTTTTATTTTTGTTAATTTCAAAGAATTTTTTTATAAATTTAATATAAAATTTGTTCGCTAAAATAGGTAGTATAAAAATAAAAAATTATTAAATAAATAAATTTTATTTTTTATTTATTATTTGTTTTGATAAAAATTCTAAGACAAAGTATTTGAAGGAATAATTAATTAATTTTATTATAATTTTATGTGTTTTTTTAATAACAATTTTTGATATTTTAATTGAAAAAAGAATTGTAAAAAAATGTGAGAATTGATTCGTTTTTGCAAGAAATAGATCATTATGCAATTATATAGAAATATGCATTAACATGAATTTTAAAAAAATAGAAATATTTGTTTTTAGTCTTTAAATATGTTTTGATTGATAATTGATTTTTCAAACTTTATTACCTTTTCAATCTTTGCAACTTTTAATGAAGGATGATTGGTGAGTAAATTGAGCAAGTAGAAGTTTGTTTGTACTACTAATTTATTGTCAAAATTATGACCTGGTTTGTTTGGGTTATTATAACCATTCAGTCAATCTTCAATCGAAAAAAGCATCATCTTGGAGTTAGCAAGAAAGAAGCTTCTTTTTTAATAAGGGAATTTATTTGCAGTAGTATTTCTTAATATAGTAGTAGTTATTATCAAAGAGGTAGTAAAGTAAAAAATAATAGTAGTATTTATATAATATCGAACTTAATCAAAAACTGACTATTTTCGATGCAAATTATTTGATTTGATTATTAAAAAAAGGAAGAAATGTTGATTAATCAATCAACAACTTAATATAAATTAAGATAGTTGCTATTGATAGTTGATATGGAAGGATGGAGTTGTTTACTCAAATTTTATACTCCATGTCGATGTAGTGGTAATCGCATAATTGTCTTATGCCTCTAAGGGTAAGTTCTAGTTGTTTCTTTAAAATTGAGTTTCTGCTTTCATAGATATTCTTCTTGTGGAGTTCATCTACTTGATTCTCTATTTAGATTAGGTAAGTATCAATATCGATTGTCTTAAAGAGTTTTTCCCAGCTTTCTATTTCTTTTTTCAACTTTTGGTTCTAGTCTTCAAGGCCTGTCATGCATGAAATAAAGTTAGTTGCACTTGCAGGGTCGTTGATAAGTACAAGCTTTTTGGAAGGTAAAACATATGGTTAGGAACTAATGCTCTACTCTTCATCTATGTTAAGATCTTTTTCTTCTACAGCATTCTCTAAGTCACATTATTCATCGCTCATCTTAGAACAATCTAGTAATTGATCAGGATTAGAGACATTTTAGCAGATAGCGAGCTAGCTTGGCTTGCTTAATGAACCATTTAGGATATTGATTTTAATCTGTTACTTCATAATTGTAGACAAATCCTCAATAATAGTTTGATCCTTCTTTTAGATGGTGCTTTTAAGAGACTCAATTTCTTTTTGTTATTAAGCAACCTTTTCATTCAGCTCAGCTACAACAGCAGTATGGTCTTAGTTTAGCTATTAAATCACTTTATCTTTGAATTCAATAGATTCTTTGCGCTTTTTTTCAAGCTGTATTTCACTTTCCAAGAATTCAACGTAGTCTTTTAAGTAGGAGTTTACATCATTCTTGTTGCGCTCCTCTGTGTAGAGCTTTTCTAATTCAGTGTGTTTTTTATTCTTTTGCTCAATGAGCTAGTTGAGCTCATTAATTTTCTTAGTAAGTTGCAAGCTTTCCTTTTTGCTAGTTTCAATGTTTTGCTGTAATTCAGTGTATTTATCTTCAACAGACTTACATTTATCCTAGGCACTTTTTAGATCTCCTCTGGACTTTTAAAGCTGTCTCTCACTAGCTTTGAGATCCTTTTGTAGGGTATCTATGATTTCTTAGCAGTCAATGAGTCTCTTCTCCATCTTACGCTTGGTAGCATTATAGTTTCTCTCTGAGTCACTCTTTTCTTTAAGCAAGCTATCCATTTCTTCTAAAAGCACATACATCTCTTAAGTCATATTCTTCTTTTGGACTTCCTATTCTTGCTTAAGCTTTTCAAGAATAGTTTCAGTTTGCTTTAAAATTTCGCCATCCGTGCGAACTATCTCAAAATCCTCCATAATTAGTCAGTTGAGTATGTTAAATGATATTTTCTTCTTGGTTAAAATTAAATGGTTGTCAGAGAAAGTCACTCGAGTTATGTTAGTTTTTTTATTGACTTTTTTTCTATTTTTAATATAATTTTTAATTATAATGAAAATTGAGTTAATAGTATATACTTATAATGAACAAAAAATCAGCTGATTTAAATCAGTATTAATCTAATGATTATAAATCAATCAATCAAACAAAAAACAAACAAACAATCGAGATTATAAGGAGTTAAGATTAAATCTGATAAAGGAGTCTTTTGTTTTACGATTAATTTTCTACGAAAAAAGTTAATAAAAGCAAATCAAGAAAACAATATCAGAAAATGTTTAGGATAAATAACTAGCTAGATCATTTATTAATTAATATGTGTATATATATATCTTAGTATAGATAGGAAATAATATATTGACTAATTAATAGATTGCTGATAAAATTTCGTATGAATTATTATTGCATACTTCTTTTGATACATCATTTATTTAGTAAGTTGATGCTATACCAGTTTTGATTTTATTTATTTATTTGTTTGTTTGATTGATTGCCTTCTAAAGTTTTTATTGATCAAAATTAAAATTGCTTTCCATAAATTAAATTTTAAATTGATTTCATTTTATAAGCGATTATATTTTTATCTAAATAAACTTTATTTCTATTTGATCTTACTATTTATTAATGTGATTTCTTCCATACAAAAACGTTCTTTACAAAATTTATTTTAGAGTATTAAATTTGATATCTATTAATAGTGGCAAAAAGTCACTGCATGCATTTTTTTATTAATTTTTGTAAAATAACAAAGAGATTTTATTGCTATGCTTGTATGTTTAATTGTATGTAATTATTAATATGGCATTTTTTTCACTGAATCAAAAGTTGTAAATTTAGATCACTTAAAAAATTTGTTAAAAATACACACAAAAACATATTAGTTACTAAAAACTTGAATATCTTCTATAATTCAATTAATCAAGAATTTTATAATCATTATTATTTAGGTTTAATTGAAATACCTTTTATTTATATAATTTTTTTCATTTTTATATTTATTTTCTAGAGTAATTATCAATCAATCACTTGGCTTGGCAATTTTAAGGTAAGCCCAAATCACTGTTTGAGACATTAGTATTTAATCCCATCCATTATCTCATAGATTTGACAATGGATAAATCTCTATGAACTCTAGTATATCTGTTGGGTGTCCAGGAACCATTTTCAAAGCAATCATATCCACAACTCTAAAAATAACAAATAAAAATTGTTTAGTTTTTTAAAAATTTTAATTTTTATTAATTAAATTATTTATTTTGTATAAAAATATTTTCAGTTTTCTCATTGAAGAATGTTTATAAGATACCATTAATAAGTATGTTTATTAATTAGGATAAAAATTATTTTTATTTCAACTAGCTTTTTCAAAAATATTCATTTTTAAAAATTTTAGTTGATTTAATAATTGAAATATTTTTTCAATATTTACTGCAAAATAAAATTTTGAAGAAACTGTAATGTGTATTTTGTTTTATTGTGTTATAAAAAATATTTACATTAGGATTATAAGCAGTTTGCTTAGGAACAGAGTGAGTACATTACTACTTGCATGCATCAGTTGAACAAAGAGCACAATCACTATTAAATTTATTAAAAAACTATTATTTAAATACCTTCTTTTCAATTAAAATTTACCTGTAACCATCAGGGAATCCATAACCATCGTTGATAAATGAGTATGAAGATAAGACAAGTTTGATCTACCAATTTCCATCAGTTCTGGTGAAAAGCTCAACTTCAAAATGTCTATGAAGATCTTCATTTCTTTCTTTAACCAAGACAGAACCTTTGTCTCCCATATCTCTGGATGATGAACCAGGGAACTTTTTAAAAATGATATCAAATTAAAACTAGGTTTATTTAATTAATTTTATTTTAATTTACTTGATCATCGTGGCAGTCATTTTCAACAGCGAATCTTTCAGAAGGAATAACCCAATAACCACAAATAGGGAATTCTTTGGGGTAATCACTGCTCCATATTTTAATAGAATAAATTTCACTATCAGTTAAACCTTATTGTTTCATCAAGTTATTGAAGTTAACAGCACTAAAAAATAATTAAATAAAATGAATTGATTAATTATTTAAATAAAAAATTTGATTTCTTACTAATCATAATAATTATTTTGACACTCTAATAAATCTTTTTCACCACCAATAATAACTTCTAAGTAAGCAATAAAATCTACAGGGAATTATCCACCCATATTAGCCTTAAACTTAGCAAAAATAGCTGCCAAATTTTCAGGAGAAATGTGCTTTGCAGCATCAATTCTAATACCAGAGAAACCTAAAGACATTAAATCAGTAAAGTAATCAGCAATTCTTTATCTGACATTATCCTTTTTTAATTTTCATTTGTTAATCTATAGAAATGTTATAAATATATAAATTACTTATTCAGTATTTAAATCACAAAGTCCAGATAACCAGCCATAGTTTAATATAAAGCCATCAGACCAAGAGTTGAGAGATCTTTCACAGTGGAAGTCTAAAGGACCATAAGGGACAGCAGGATTTTCATTACCAGGTCTTTGTCCAGTAACATTCCAAGGTTAGTAGGCATAACCTTATGTATAGAAAGGAGATCCAGCAGTTGTGTTTTTACCACCCCAGTAGTTTGAACCTTAGCAGTGATCTGGGAAGGCATCATTACCATTACCTAATTAGAAATATATTTTATTTAATTGAAAATTACAAGAAATTTAAATTATCAAAATGATTAAAGAACAAATAAGAAATTTAATTATTGAGATAAAAAAGATAAAATTAGTAATTTTATATTAAAAAGTAAGCAGGGGCTTTTTGAATTTATCAAATATAAAAAAAAATAAAATCAATTATTTTTTAAAAAAGCATGTTGATAATAAAATATACCTGTCATATGGTTAACGACTGCATCAGCATATACTCTGACATTGTGCTTTCTGCAAGTATTTATCATAGAAATTAATTCATCTCTTGTTCCCATACGAGCATGCTATCTGTAGCTTACAGGCTAGTAAACGAAGTACCACTAATTAAATAAAATAATAATATTAATAAAAAAATGATTGATATAAATTAAATGAATTTTTATTTGTGGTTTTAATTAATCAAATGATTTAGCTAAATAGCACTAGTTTTTCTTTATCTTACTTTACTTTTAATTATTTATTTCTGGCTAAATTACAAGAATTGTAAATTAGAATTGAAGTAAATATGAACCACGCGCTATTAATTAATTCTGAAAAAATAATTACGGGATTAAGTTCACCATTTTCACATCCATCAAAACGGAAGATAGCTTCTTAAGAAGGGAAGACCTTGACTCCCATCCATCCCATCTTACCCAAAGATTCGCATTCTTATTCAACATCCTTGTAGGGCCATCCAAACATTTCAACAATAGCTCCTTTTTGACCATTCAAATAGTTGGAGGGTTGGTTCACTTAAGGATGACTCCAAACAAATTGTTAAGGATCAATGACTAATGTAGCTGTTACTTTTCCATTAGAATCAACAATTTCTGCTTTGAGAGTTAACTCAGTAATTGATGTATCGACTTTGAAAGAATTAGACTTTTGAGGAGCATTATTACCAAAAGTGTATTATACTTAAGCATTAGGATCTTTAGTAATAGTGTTGAAATTAACTGTGGCTGAGGTGAGACTCTTATCATAAATAACTTAAGAATGTCCAACGAGAACATTCATATCTTAATAAGATTCCCTTTATAATTAAATGAAAATTAATAAAAAATAAAAATAATTTTATATGAAAAATTAAACAAAAAAACGATTTGCTTTTGGTTTATAAAAGTATGAAATTGAAAAATCTATTTGTATAGGTAGTCGTCAGGTGGGTAGTAGGTATTTATTTTTGATAGATATTAAAATAATTAAAATTTAATAAGATACTAGTTTGTGTGTTACTTATGTAAATAATAAATAAATTAATTTAAAAATAGATACTTCCACATAGGATTGCCTCTTGGGGGAGTTTACCAACGTCTATTTTCCCAATCAGGAGGGTTATCAGTTTAGGTTCCGCTTGTACAACCATTTTCTCCATTATAGTTGTTGCAATAGTCTTGTACTTACAAGTTTTTAGCTCCTGATTCGCTCTTGGCAATAGAATAGGTGTAAATTACCAATCCTGTGAAGATTGCGATAGAAGTAGCAATTAAAAGTAATTTTTTCATTTTTCTTCAAATTGAATCTGATTTTCTTTTTTTTAATTTATTATTTAATTAATTGTTTAGTAGGTTGGATTTTAATTACTTCAATTAGATTTAAAAAATAGTCAAAGTGATGTAAATCAAATAAGTGATCGAAAAATTCACAGAATTAATTTCCTCTATTACGCATAAATGTGCATTTTTTTAAGTAAAAATTTTAGAAATTGTGTAAGGTAAATCTTTTTAATTTGTTGGCTATAATCAAATTAAATAAAAGTTAACTTTTAGAATTGTTATTTTACTATGTGGAACCTTGATGGTTACAAAATTTACAAATTGTAAAATAGAAAATTTGTTTAGTTAGCTAGTAAAAATTAAATCGTAATGTATATTTAATATTTTTAAGTGTTAAATTTACATGATATTTATTTGTCTATTAAAAATTACATAATTTGTTTACTAAATGCTGGTAAAATTAGCTTACAATGAAATTATTTAAAAGAAACAAACATAATTAAGTAATCTGGTAGTATAGCAAAATTAATCATTTAAAAAATACATCAAAAGGGTAAGTTGTGGAAGTTAAGAAACATATTATAAACAAAAGATTGGTTTATAAAAAATTTGAAAATGGCCATTTCAATTGCAGATTAGGCAAATGAATGTTCAGAATTAATTAATACTCAATTTTGTTCTTTCAATAATTGTAAAAATATGTATTATTTTCATAATTACAATATTATTACTAAAAAAATTAAATTTTTGATCTACTATTATTTAAATCCACATATTTCTTTCACTAAAATCTATTTTCATACAATTTGATTCAAGTATCTTTTGATGATTCATTGTCCTGAAAATAAAGCTGAGTGATAACAAGAGTTCATATGTCAAGAAAAAGAAGAAAATATTTATAGCTAATTTAGTCGACTAATATCATTTGAGAGTATTAAACTATGCACAATCATGTAAAAAGTATTTAAGTACTTAAAAAAATGAAAAAATATATTTTATAAAGATAATTTTATTGTGTGCAGATTTTTTTTAACACCTCGGTAACTCATAAATATTGTAAAAATTCAAATAAAGCATGAAATATCTAAAATTATTTTGTTAAACAACTATACTAGCTCATCAAACTACCAGAGTAGGACTTAGCCGAGTAGATATTCAATAAAAATATTTATCTAAAATCATATTGTTTCAATTATTAAAGATTTAAATAGAATAATATTTGCTATGTCAAAAATTAACATTATGCTTGCAAAATTTTTATAATCCATAAAACATTAAAATTTAAAGTGTTTTAATAGTAAATAAATTATAAAATAGGCAAAGAGCTATCTTTTAAAATGTTTAAAGAAATATATTTTTTATTTTTGATATAACACCCATTTAAATATCTTATAAATATATTTGAAAAAATTTTTATAATAAAAAAAACAATAAAACTAAAAGAAAGTTTTCAATTTTGTTTGTAAACAAAAATAAAATGATATTTTTTTAATGTATAATGAATCAACTTAAACAAATATTGATTAAAAATAAATCTAAAATAGAATTAATAATGTAGTTTTTTTTACACCAAGTTTTGAATAAACTTAAGAAAATAATAATTCCTTTAAATTTAATGCTTTTTTAGAGATGTTTGAAAATAAAATATTTAGTTTTGTATTAAACACTTATGAAAGTAATTTTTAAGAAGTATAATTAAGTCTTTTCAATAAGCTTGTTTATTTTATTGAAATGATTCTAATGATCTTATGTTGAAAAAATTAAAATAATTAGTAAATTTCTTTTTGTTTGAAAATAAAATTTAGTTAAATATTAAATACTGATGAAAGCAATTTTTAAGAAGTACACCTAAGTTTTTTCAATAAACTAGTTTATTTTATTGAAATGATTTTAATGATCTTATTTTGAAAAAATTAAAAAAAATAACTTTCTGAATAATTAATAAATTTCTTTTTGTTTGAAAATAAAATTTAGTTTTATATTAAGTAATTTTTTAGAAGTATTCTTTTGTCTTTTTGATAAGATTATTTATTTATTGAAATGATTTTAATAATTTTAAATAGTATAATCATTAATTAATTCAATTTTTTAAGGAAAAATATTAAGAATAAAATTATTCAAAAATATACAGCTAGCCTAACTAACAGAAATTTAAAAACTAATCAAAATAAATTAATGAATTCGATTTTAAAACTTATTTAGAATAAAACTAAACAGTAAAATATATTTTTCAATTTTAACCTATGCTTTCTAACTTTAGTTACTGACAAAAAAAAATGAAAATTTTCTATAAAATAAAAATTAAAGAGTAAAAATTAAATAGCAAAAAATTAAGATTAAAGAAATATATTTTGATAATTAAATATGGAACCTTATTTAAAAGCCTAGTTGTAATAATTTATTAAGTTTTTAAAATTTTTAATTTCATTATAGCTTGAATTTAAATATATACAATTTTTATTATAAGTTTTTATGCCCCGGATTGATATGTTATATAAAGAAATCAACATAAACCTTTTTTAAATTGAATATATTATTAATAATAATCTAATGTATTTATTTAGAATATTATCAATACTTCTCTCAATAATTAATTTGTATTTGTCAGGTAAAGTATTAGCAAATAAGTAGATTAAATAAATAAATAAATAAGTAGAACTAAGTAAGAAATGAGTTTGAATAATTAAAATAAAATTAGTCACTTTATACTAGTTTAAATATTATGTTTTATCACCTAGTTTCTTATATTAGCTCTCTTTTATCCTGAGGAAAGATACATCTATCTTTTATGCTTTAGCATCCCAACTTTATTCGTTTTTATGCTTTTATACTATTTTACATTCTGGAGACCATTATCAAATAGAGTATTTGCATATAACACTGTTAATTTGTCACTATTTATTGCTAGCCTCTGGATATATTTTGATACTTTCTATGGAATATATAACAAAGCTCTTAATATTTAGCTTCAGGAAGTATCTTAGTGTGAAGTGATAGGTAAATAAACTATTAACTTAGGAGGAGTTGAATTGTATTCCATCCTTTACATAGATTTTATTTATAACAACTAACATTTACTAGGTTATAGCTGCTAATCTTCTATAAGTAAAAGCAATCTTAATTATAAAATCTCACCTAATTAATTCTATTTTAAGAGAGATAAGATTGCGTGTGATTACTATAATCAAGATTCTAATGAAACGTTTTCTCCCTAAGACTAAGCTAAAAGTTTTCAACAATATCAGACCACCAGTAATGATATTAATCATTAGAATACCTAATAAATTCCAGGATGCTACAATTATTATACATTTAGCGATGTTAAGCTTCCAAGCTGGTTATGCATCCCTTCAGATTTTCCCTTTTAGGAAATGATTGATAGTGAAAACTGTTACTTAAATTTTTATGGAAATAAATAAATTGCTTATCAAAACGCTTTAAATAGAACTTCTCTTAAAGACGTTTAAGACTTTGCTTTAATCACATATAATAAAATCCCTATACCAAAATGGACATATTAACCACTTTTGATTTTTGATTTTAATATGTTAATTATTTCTTTGAATTCATTTTATTTTTATATTGTTTTTTACTTCAAACGAGCTCTGTTTTATTTACTTGGAAAAAAAGTAGATTTTTAAGAATTAAAGGAAGAGGACGACTGCTTGTTTTGCTAATTATAAAAATAAAAGGAATAAAGAATTCTGTTAAATGAAAATGAGAATTAAAGTAATAATTTAAAAGAATTGAACAAGACAAACGAAACAATCTAATAACCTAAAAATTAATTAAATTTTTAGACCAAATAAAACTTTATAAATAAAAATAGTAGCATTCAACAACAACAACAACATTTAGAAATAAAAATTAATGAAAAAGTTGAAAAACTAAATTCAAATAAAAATAATTTGGAGAATTAACAAAAAAACTCTTAACTTCATAAGGACATAGTCATCATTCAAAAATTAGATGATAATTTAATAACCGATACCAATATGAATTAATATTTAGCAACTGAAGTAGATTATGTTTAGGAAGATACAAGTCTTAATAGTTAAAAATAGGAAGGTGAGTAAGACTAATCACTAAAACCTTAATTAATAGAAATATAATCCTCAAACATTTCATCATAAGGAAATTTTGAATTAAAGAAAGCGAATTCTTTTAATTCACCTACCGATACTTTAATTTCTTTCACTCCTAGAAGAAAAAAGTTAACAGCAGCATAAAGCACTTTTAATTGAAATAAATTTAATTTAATTTACTCAAATAAATTGTTAGAATATATTATAAATATTAAAGAGGATTTTTATTTTTTTAATTTATCACATAATTCTGATTAGAAAAACTTTTTTGTTTTTCAATTAACATTTATTTATTTAAGAAAAAGTAAAAAAACCTTTTTTAAAATAATTTATCAGTTTTTATTCATAAAATATTAATTTTTTTGCATAATTAAAGTAGTAATTTTTATGAAACAAATAATTATTTAACATTTTATTAAATTAAATTTTTATTTCTTATTAAGTTAATTCAAATAGAATTTCAAATCAAATTTTAACATGTTTAAAAAACTTAGTTAATACCAATGAAAAAGAAAAAACAAAAACATAAATCCAGGTAATAGGAAAAAAAGATATTTAATTTGATAGTATTAATGAAGAAATTAATCTCTTGCTTAAATCTAAGGTTTTTTATTTGAGCCGTGTTTAGAGCTCTATTATATCATGCATATGCCTGATCTGAATGAGCTTGATATTATTGAACTTTGTTAGAAGATATTATAGTTGTTATAGACAGACAGATTGAAAGTAAAAATTTGGATTTAGATAAAAATAAAGAAAATAATTAAATACTATTTTTAAAATAAAACTTTCAAATATAGATGAACAAAGAAACAAATTTATACTCAAATAAATATAAGACAACATATTTTCATCAGCTAATTCAATGAATAAGAAAAAATAATACTTTGCCATTTGCAGTTTTTTGTTGAGTTTATAAATATTAAATTTTAATGTCCAAAAACAATAAATAAATATACTTTTATATTACATTTACTATAAAAATTGCTACAATTAATTAATTAGGATTTCAAATTTCAAATTTAAAGTTTATTTTATGAGCTTATAATGCTTGTTATAAGCCTTCGCATATTTATTAAGTTTCGTATTTAAGTTGAGATTGTCTAAAATCAGTCTTATTACCATTATGCTTATCAACCTTTTCGTTTACTCTGCTAGAGAGAATATCCCAGAATGTAGGGAAATCTAAGTTTTTAAAAAGCTCTTCATAAGTTAGAAGTTCAGATTTTAAGGTTTCTACTTATTCAAATATGTTGTTAACAGATTCGATTCTTGAGAACATTAACTTGTTTTAGTCTTTCTTTTTTTATTCTTCTTCTTTCTTTTGTTATTAGCTGATAATATCATTGTTTCTTCTCATTAAAGATTGGTTCAATTTATTTTATTCTTGAATTTAACAATTTGTTGAATCAATCAATTACTTGAGCTTTTTTAATTCCTCTTCATAGTGAAGGGCTTTCTCAGTTTACAAAGCAAGATTTTTTTCAGATAATTCAATTTTTTACTTAGCATTTTTAAGTTCACTCTATAATGTTTTAATTTCACTTTCTAAGCCACCAATTTGAGCATTTTTTAAATCAATGTTAGATTTTTCATCTGAAGCTGCTTTCTATTGCTCTTTGATTTGGTCCTTAAGCTAGCTGTTCTCTTCAGTTAAGTCTTTGATTCTCTTTTCTTGCTCTATGGTAATTGTTTCCTTTTCTATGATAGATTATTATGCTTATAATAATTTTTCAGAAACAGCTTAACATTCCTTTTGAAGTTAAATAAGTTCTTATGGATTGCAAAGGATTTCGTAATCGTCATTCTTTGATTCTGAATTTAAGAGCTAGTTATTAGCAGCACCTTCATTTTAATCTTTTTAAACTGAAAGTATTTTACTCACATCATCATCATAATTATCTTGGCTCATTTCTTGAATTTAGTTTTGATACTTTATTATTTTTTAGTTATTTGTCTAATAAATGATTTTTTATGTTTGAAATACATTATAATTATAAATATATCTGATTAGAATTTTTAAGAGCAAATCAATTGCTTCAATTTTTAATATTGCTTAATCTGAGCAGAAAATTTATAAATATACTAATAAGCAAACACAAAACAATATCGCTTAATGTTATGTTCATAGAGTATCTATTTTCATTTCAAATTTTAAGTTTATCTATAACCCTCTACTAATTGTTTTCATTAAATTAAAAATTTTATCTATATCATGTATCAAAATATCAAGCATTTTCATAAAAAAATGATAATTTAAATAACTAAATAAACTACTTATTAAAAAAGTATTTTATTTCTTAAAACTCTTTTAATTTTATAAACAAACTAGAAAGCATTTATTGATTATGTATTTTTGATTTCCATTTATTAAATTTATAAATAAAGTTTTCTAAATTAATTTTAGAGGTCTTTGAAATATATTATTTACCATATTAGAATTTCAAAGAGCAAATAATTCACTCATTTTTTAATAATTGGTTTATCTAAGTAAAAAATTTTTAAATATTCTAACTGGTTCAAAACTAGGTTGATACTATTTTTATTGGTATATTATTTTCTTTTCCAATATCAAAATAATCTATATATTCTTCTAATATTTTTCATGAATTTAAATTAATTAAATTCAAAAGTCAAACCTTCAATCTAGCAAATCAATTACTTTTTAGATAATTTAATTAAGTATTTATTTAAAATATTTTATTTTTTAAAAGAAATAATTGATATCTAAGTAAAAAATTTTTAAATATTCTAACTGGTTTAAAACTAGTTTGATGTTATTTTTGTTGATGTATTATTTTATTTTCCAATATTAAAATAAGCTATATATTCTTCTAATATTTTTCATTAAATTAAATTCTAAAGCCAAACCTTCACTCTAATAAATGAATAATTTTTTAGATAATTTAATTTATTATTTAATTAAAAATATTTTATTTTTTAAAAGTAATAATTGGGAAAATTTTATTGGTTTATCTAAAGTAAAAAATTGTTAAATATTCTAACTGGTTCAAAACTAGTTTGATGCTATTTTTTTTGATGTATTATTTTCTTTTCCAATATCAAAATAAACTATATATTCTTCTAAAATTTTTCATTAAATTAAATTCAAAAGCCAAACCTTCACTCTAATAAATGAATTATTTTTTAGATAATTTAATTAAGTATTTATTTAAAAATATTTTATTTTTTAAAAGTAATAATTGGGAAGATTTATTTTTTTAATAATTAGTCTAAACTTGATAAAATTAATGAATGAAATTTTTATAAATAATAAATTTTTTAAAAATGAATTAAATTATTCGAATGATTTTACAGAATTAAGGTAGTTCAGTTTTTATCAAGAAAGCAAACATTTTTAAATTTAAAAGAATTTCAAAAGTAAAAAAAAAAAATTTTTTTAAATAAAATAATTATTATTATATAATTTTCATTTTAAGTCAGATATAAATTTTATGAATAAAATAAATATTTTCAATATTCAACAGCATATTTTTAAAAGCTTCTGAATTAATTGGTAGTTTATTTACCAAGAGTCTTATTTACGAAATTATCGATTAAATAATTCACACTCTCAGGCTAATCGTAAGGAGCTAAGTGACCAGCACCATTTATAAGGGCATAAATGAATGAATCATAAACTTTAATTGATCCTATAACCTCTTAGTTACCTTGTTAATTTGGCATTTGAAGATCCTTCATAGGTAATGCTGAAAATGCTTATTTACCATACCATTCGAAACGGTTAACTGCATATGATATACCTGGGGAGTTAACTTAAATATCGTAATTACCGTTGTAAATAATAACTGGTAAATGTTGCTCAAGGACATTTACTAGGGCGGGAATGCCGTTAGGAGCAAATATTTCTGGCTTTAGAGAATTAGCAACTTTATCACTTGTACTGTCATATACATGGTCTTTGTCGAATCCAAAATTTTAAATATAGGTTTAGCAGAAATGTTTGACATACTAATCTGGGTAAGGACCTATCTTATAGTTATAAGGATTTTCTAATATAGTAAATGCCTTATTCATGAAAATTTCCATAGCTTCATCGTAGCAATCTGCAGCTTCTTCGTATCGTGAAAAAGTTAAATTGTTTTTCATTCTTGTTAGGGCGTTGTTAACTTAGAAATAAGTGCTGTATGAAATGAGATTATTTTCAATACCATATTCCCCAAGTAGAGAAAGCTAGTTTTATGGATCTAATAAAGGATCACCTATAGAAATACCTTTAAGAGGAATTTTTACATTTCCTGTGACATCTGTTTAGTTATTTTATTTAAGAATTTCAGCTGCAATATTAGGAATATACTTTCCACAATAGCTTTCACCTGTTATGAATAAGGGAGACTTATGATATATAGCATTACTATAACAACCAGAGGTGTAAAAGTTAACAAGACCTTTGTAAAATTATTCAGCAACCTAAGTTTCATTGACTGGAAGGTATTCATCTTTAGCGGAACGAGAGAAACCAACACCAATAGGCTAATCGATAAAAAGGACATTATAGTTTTTAGTCCATGCATTTTCGTTTTATTCAACCACCATCATATTGCTGATATTCAATACTCTGTAAGGACCATTTTCAAAGAAAGCTCCTTCCATACTACTAGCACCAGGACCACCTTTTTATTAAAAAAATTTTAGTTTTATCTCTGAAATGTATAAAATCTAAAAAATATTTTTATAAAGCAAAATATAAGTAAAATTATTTAAATATTTATTTATTTTATATTACCATTCAACCAAATGAGAGTTGGAGCAGCTGCTATTTCTTCTGGAGTAGTTGCATTAAATTTGGTATAAAACAAAAAGCCTAAACCAGTAACGTTATCATTAAATCCAACATCCATGTAACCAGTGTACAAAGTATTATTAGGAGCATATAAGTCTGTGTATCTATTGCAAGTAGTTTATCTACAGTTAACTCCTGTTAAGCAAATGACAAGCAAAAATTGCAAGAATATTTTTTAATATTTATTCATTTTCACTAATTTAAATCTTTTGATTATTATAAATTGATATTCATTAAAATCATAAATTAAATTGGTATATAAATTAACAATTACGTATTTGGATAATAAAAATATTAATTCTTAGAAGTAACAGGGTATATTTCATTTAATTTTTTCTAAGGAAATTATCACAATTACATTTTAATTCTTTTATAATATTTAATTATTTTTATTAAAGATTTTTATATTATTCCCAAATAATCTAGGAATGTTCTTTCATCAAAAGTTGAGTTCAAAATAGCATAAAAAAGCACATTAAAACAATTTAAATTTAATAAAGGCATGCTTTTGAAATAATTTTAACTAACTTAAAATGTTCGATTAAGCTGATTAGAATTAAAATTCTATTGAAAATAATAAACTCTTGAAGAGATTACTAATTAAATAAATTAAAAAAAAAAATAGAAAAAATTTGATTCCTCTACTAAAATAATTATTAATTTTAGCTTATCTCGCAGTTAAATATTATGTAAAGTAAATTTAAATTATTTTATTATGCTAATTCAAAAATGTTGGTATATTCTATGTATAAAAAAAGTGCTATTTAGACTTCCAAAACAATACAAAAATCCAAATTATCTGTAAAAAAATTAAGTTAATTCGTAACAAAAGAACTTAAACAAAATTTAAAATTTCTTAGCAATTAAACTTAATTATTGAATTAAAATTATTTTTACAAATTTTATTAAAAATGAAAAAAATTATAAAATTTAACTAATTTTATTAATAACTTCTAATTCAAATTTTAAATTAATTTAATGATAAAGCTATCCAAATTAACCTATAAAAAATTTTATAATATAATAATAATAAACATCAAATTATTTCTTTCTAATATTTTTATAAAATATTTCAGAAATTGTTGGTTAGCTCAGTTATACTAAATATACATTAAGTGATAATTTTTTTAGATCTTTTTTATTTTTGAAAAAATATTAAATTAATATTTAACTTAAATGAAAATATTTCCCTCAATATTCAAATATTCAGACTTGTTTTTTAAAATGATAAAAAGGATTGAAAGTTTTAAATGAAATAAAAATAGTTTTTTTATCTAACAAATTAAGATGAGATTGTAATGTGATGAATTTGAATTTTTATTATGAAAAAATACAATAATTAGAAATAATATTAACAATAATTGCATATAAATTTATTTATTGAAAGCATGAGGCTGATGATTTATTTGAAATTAAGAAATTGAGTTATTCTTTGGTAGAAATTAGTTTTAATAACTTTAATTAAATTTTGATAGATTTCAATTTCACAGTAAAAGAGGTTTAAAAAGCGTTTGCCTTTTTTCTTTTAAATATAGATACACAATTTATTAATTAATAGTAAACTAAATTACATAGGAGTTCTTTGAATAAGTATTGTTTATAATTATTTCAAATACGAGATAAATCAAACACAACATAAAATAAATATATCAAAATATAAATAATCTAACAATGGCATTAGGAAACCTTTATAAAATCTAATAATTTATATTCACTTAGTTTTTAAGTATGCTAATAGCAATCATATTCTTAACAGTTTAACATTTGCAAGGATATAACATTAAATATTTCTTAATTTGTTCACCTGTTCTTTTGTTGTTTATGGTATTATATTATTACTCTTTCTGGAGAACCTAGGGCTAATAGTTGAGATGCTTCGCTTTAGTAAATCTCATCCTTCTTCTCTGCTCTGGAGCATGCTTCTTTGGAATATATTTTGGAGTTTTCAACAAAACTTTAAGTTATTCTCTATAAAAAGTATCAAATTGTTAGATCATAGGTCGTATGACTACAAATATCAGTGGTGGAGAAAAATACTCTATTTTATATGTGAATTTTGAAAAAGATGGAGAGAATATGTTGGGGTATGGGTGCTAATCGAATCTTTACAATTCTGATTTATTTTAGAGAATAAATCCTAGTGATTTCTATTTTTACAATTCTAAAATTCCATGCAATAATGACTCATCTAATAGACTTTTAAGTCAATATAACATAAATTAAAGCAGTGAATTAACAGACTAAGTAATAGAAAATACCTAGTATAATTTATATGAATAGAAGAGGAAGTTGGACTAGAGCAATCAAGATTGTGCGAATTACTATAATTTTAGTGAGGTAAAGTTACCTAGTTGGATGTGCATGCCATCCAATATTTCATATGAAGAAATGGTTAAAAAAAAAACATGCTATATTAGCTCATATTAAAATTATTCATTTGGATCTAAAGATAAACCATATTAAAATGCATTAGAAAGAAAGCCACTTTAAAAAGTAGGCTCATTCATAATTGTTGAGTTTGATGATTTAGCAGTTCCTATAAAATATTTTATCCCATTGATAATATTTACTTTCTACCCTTTTATCATATCAACCAACTTACCAATGATTTTTATAACTTAATTTTTGATCGATATTTATATGAAATATAGATTTTTAAAACCAGAGTAATAGATTGATCAAAATTTAATTTTGTAATAGAAAATGCAAGATAAATTTGAAACTGCTTTGTAAAAATAAGTCTCTTTTTAATCTCCAACAACGGTACCATCTAGAAGTTAAAATGAAGAAAGAAATAATCAGACTTCTTAAGAGTTAAAAAGCATCAAAGTTGAAAATTCTGATAGCGAAATCAAACGTCATATAAAATCTCTTAGTGACGATGAAATTAAATAAATTAGAATTAAATTTTAATAACAAACTCAGAAAATATCTAAAAATTGTGATGAGAGATTAGCTGATGAAAATAATAAGGAGGATAATAACAATTAAAATGAGAATATGAAAATAGTTGATGAAGAATAAATTAAGATTATTCCTTAAGCATAAAATGAAATCAAACAAATTGAAAATTAAAAATAAAAATAAAAAGTGGGTTCATTCAAGAACAAAGTAAATACTTTCTATCAAAATAATAGTGATTTAAATTAAATACAAATAGAACATTAGTGAATATAATTAATAATATAGCTTTATCTTTATATATTTTTGGAGTGAACTAACTAACTAACTAATAAATAAACATACAATTAAATTCGAACCAATTTACCCTAAAATTGTAAATATGATGAATTAAATTTAGAATAATAACTAAATTAGTATGCAAGTATTTAATCAGTTAGTTAAGAAAGAATAAATGAATGAAGCTTTTACTAATTAAAGTTAGCATAATTTATTTTATTTATAAATTCTATTTATTTTAATGAATTAAATTTGTTAAATTTAGCTTCAGTTGAATTTTATATAAATAAAAACTTTATTTATTTATTTTATTTATTATTTATTCATTAATTCATTATTTTCTGAGTATTTAATCCTTTTGAGAAAATATATAATTATAAAGGCCAGATATTTTGGACCTTTGTCTACTTCATAAAACATCTATTTTATATTCTTCTATTTTTAAAGAGTATTTTTTACTTAAGTAGGACTTTAAACGCCCTTAAATATTGTAAATTATTATGTATCAATAAACTTTATAGCTTAATAACCATTTGCAAGTTTTTTGTATTTTAGAGAGAAGATAAAATACTATTTTTTGTTAACCTTTTAAAAATATTATTTTATTTTCTGAATTTTAAGAATTAAAAACAATAAAATAATAGAAAATTTTACAAACAATAAAAAAATGCAAAATTTAATTTATCAAATAAAATATTTTCACATTTAATTAAAGAAGCAAATTTATAAAGTATTTAATCAATAGCAAAAAATACTCTAAATTTATTAGATGAAGAGGACACATACGATTAGAAAATTTTAGAGTGTGTAAGTTAATACTAATAATAGTGATAGAGCATATTTTACTAAAATAATTTAAACTAAAAGATAACTTGAGGGTTAAAAGAAATGTGTGGGTTTTTTTGCTTCTAAATTTAAGCAATTTCATTATTATTTAGGTGAAAATTTTTTGAAAAATATAGATCCATCAACTACTATGCATTTAGATGTAATTAAAATAAAGATAGATGAATTCTGCAGCTTGAAAATTAATCACTCAAATTAAAATAATTAAGCCTACAGATTAGCTTATTATAAGTAAAATGCAAAAAAGCTTGTATAAAAAATAAAGAAAAAAAAACAAATCAAAATACACAAAAGTTATTATTTATAAAAATTGTCACATTAGTCCTACTTAAGCAAAAGATTCGGAAGAGTTTGAAAACAATCTAAATCGATAAGGATGGGAAATCACAAATCGACAGTCGGAGAATCTGATAAGAAAAACAAATCAGGATTGTAATATTAAAAAATAAATAAAATGATCTTGTTTGCAATCTTGTTTAGTTAGTTAATCATTTCTTTTAAATAAATATTTGATTGCAAGATAAATTATGGCAAACAGCATTTTAGGATCTGATTAACTAATCAAAAAAGAAAGCAAATTATAAAATTTTCTCAAAATTGATTATTTTTAAACATTGTCTAGGATTATAAAGACCTGTACTTGGAGCAAAGACTCTCACTCATTGTACGATTATGAAAGTCAAAAGCAGATAAAAAAAGATGTTATTCCTGTAAGCAGCACATGTAAATTAAATATAGTTACTCAAGTCTTGTTGCTAACTAAATTTTTTATAGGTAACATAGTAAGAGTAGCAGACGAAGTTAAGCAAGATTCATAATCTGAAAACGAATCTGTAATCATTTATTTGTACTATTTAAAAACAGTAGCGAACCATAAAAAGAATAAAAATATTTATTAAGCTATCCATGTATTTGCAAATTTCTTCTAATTTTTTTAAAGGAATCTAACTAAATAAATAAACAAAGAAATTTGCAAGGATAGATTAATAAATAATTAAATAAAAATTATAAGGCAAATAATTAACTCATTTTTTTAATGAAATAACAGTAAAAAGATAATTTGTTTCAGATAAAGCAGAACAGAGGTGGATATTACTTTTCACAGGAATGCATGTAATAATAGAATTACGATGGCTTAAATAAAAACTCTGCATGGATAGTCGTCAGATCTCTACAAAATCTTTTAAAAAATAAGACATAAGTAAATAGAAATTTTATAATTTTTCTTTCTTTTACAAATGCACAAAAAAAAAATTAATAATCCATCTACTTCTTTATATTAAATTGGATTAAATATATTCAAAGATCAGTTGATTTATCAAAAAAAAAAAAAAATTGATTAAATCAAAGAATTTAGTAAGAAGGCATAAATAAATAGATTGATTAATCTTTAATAAATAGATTGGCTGATCCTTAAATCAATCTATTAAAAACAAATACAAGATTTATATATTTTAGCTTCTCAATAGATTAGTTTACTTAGAAATCTAATTGATCCATCAATTTATTTACTTTTATTTGTTTATATTGAAAAGGGATTCTAGCTAAGCGCAAATGACTATATAAAATTAGGAAGAGTCAGATTTAGAGTGAAGGAATTATCAATAAAAAACTAAAATACTACAGATAAAAGTAGCGCAAATGTAATCAATAAATTCATTTACATTGTTTTTTAATAATGTTACTTTTTACAACCAACCAGCTTTCTAAGAAAGAAAAAGATTTTCATCTGTTTTCTTTAATTATACTTATTTATTAATTAAATTTTTAAAGCTTTTAAATGCTCGAATAAATAAATCTTAAATCAATCAATCAATCAACCAACCATCCATACATTCATCCATCAATCATTTCTAAGCTCAAGATAAATAATGTTTTTTCTTTAATTTTAATTCATCTAGATTAACATAAATTCTTCTCATTATGAAGCAGAATTTCTAATTAATGATCAAAAATATTTCTATAGAAATTTTTTGCTAAAATTAGGAAAAAAAAATGTTTAAAAAAAACTATGAAAGTCCTAATGAGAATAGTAATTTTTCTGAGGAATTTTTATAATGTTACAAGTACATTTGAATCAAACAGATATAATTTATAAAAACTGGATGGTTTTTATATTTGCCTTACTGGCTAATATATCATTAAAATTTTTTTTGTTTCTTATCATGTTTCAAACTTAATAAATAAATAATTAATTGCTCAACTCTCAAATAAGTTTTCTAATCGAATTTTTTTGTTATGAAAAGGACACTTCTGATACTAAGGAATACCTAGGAGAAAACAAAGAATCTTGTCGTATTTGCTTAGCAGATACTTATACAAAGAAGAATAGATTCATCTAACCATGCAACTGTGCTGGTACTGTAGCATATGTGCATGAAGAATGTCTCCAGTAATGGTTAAAAAGTAAGATCCACTGTAAAGAAACCCCAATTCACTCGTACTACTCAATGAAAAATTTAGAATGTGAATTATGCAAGTTTAAATATACAGGTAATTAATTAATTTGTATATTTAAATATATCATAAATCTTAACAAGACATGTAAAATAAAATTATTCTTATTAAACTTAGATGAAAATTCATTTGTGGGAAAAAATTTTGAAAGCGTCTTAATATAAAAACCCAATTGCCCTTATTTAATGCTAGAACTTCTGAGCAAAGAAAAGAGCATTGTAAGAGCGATTCAGCTTATAAAATTTGAAAAAGTATCATAAATAGTACTTGTAATTTGGTATTTATTATATTTATTTGATTTTCTAAACATGTGATTTAATTCTAAAGGGACGTGGCAGCGATAGTGATATAAGAATTAGTGATATTAGCGTGTCTAGAGAGCATGCAATTATTAAGCTTGAAAACAATAAATTCATGATAGAAGATTAAAAAAGTAAATTTGGAACTCTGATTCTCATTTAAAGACCAATTGAGTTAAGTCCAAGCTTCAATAAAATAGAAGTTCAAATTGGAAGATCTATTTGTTATTTCTAAATCAAGAAATAATCCAACTTTTTAACAGCCTGTTGCTCGTAAGTTATCTTTTACTTATATTTAGTAGAAATAAATAAATTATTGATTAAATTAAAGTGGAAAAGGATCTAAAAAGAACGATGTTATCAACAGCACAGTTATCAGTAAAGCAACTTAAGCTGAATTCATGGAAAACGATGCTAGAATAAACGTTTCAAACTAGTACATGTAAGACGAAGAACAAAAAAATTAATTTGAGTAGAGTAGTCCTTTGAGATAAAACAGAGTAAATGGAAATGGAGCTATGAATGTCAGCCCTGCTCGTGTTCCTCAAAGAGGTGGAGCTATTGGGACTAGATAAAACTTACCTGATACTATGTAGCATATTTTTGCTACAAACCATTAAATCTAATAACCTCAAACAGTAGAAGATTTACAAAGAATGGAAGAAATATAAATAAATATAGAAAACGAAAACAATATTTAAAGTAATAACACGCATAATAATATAGAAAATCCAGAGAACGAAAATTAGGAATCGCGAGTAAACTAAGTTCCAACTTTCCTGTAAAATAACTAATTTTAATAAAACAACGTTTCTGACAAAAGGAAATGAACACTGAATGATTGAAAATCAATAATAAAAATTGCATTGGCTCATTATTTTTTACTTACTCTTCTACTAAATTTTAATCTAATAAATAACTTTATAAATCAAAAACAATTTTCTTTATCTGAAATATACAAATTCTGCCCGCCTAAAAAATTATCAAAATAAGAAATGCATAGATAGAATTTAAGCAAATTTATAAACCTCAGAAAAAATTAATGAAAATGGATACAAACAAATATCTCTCTAAAATGAAAATGAAAATTTAGAAAAGCCTTAGCTTTAATTGTAAAATTTCTATGGAAGCAGATTGATCTATAGATAAATAGATAGAAAGAAAGATATGTGTATCTATTATCATTAAAATAGAATTAAACTGTTCTAAGATATTCTCTACCCCAACCTTATATCTCTCTCTCTTACTAATATACCTATAATAAATATATCTACTTATTAACTTATGGCACTCCTTTTATTCAAAATTATTAACTATAATCAAATTTTATTACAGAAATCTTACTTTTAAATTAAATAGCTAAAAGTTAAGCTTTCTGATTACTTATAACTTATTAAATAAATAAATAAATAATTTTTATCTTTCTTGTATTTTGTAAAAATATTTCAGTTTTATCGCTATTTCAGTTATTCTATTTATTTATTTGGATATTTTTCACTGTAAATTAAATTAAATTTATATTATTTTCTATAGATTTGCTATTTTAATTTCAAAGAAATTAATATTTTTTATCATAAATCTATTTATTTATTTAGAGATTACTCTGGTCTCATCTAAAAATCAAAAATAGCTATTTGTAATTTATTGGCGCAATCCAGAAAAGATCGCGGTATAACATATCACTCACTGGCTTGCATCACTTAGTTTTGAATTTAGTTAGCATAGAGCTTATATATCCGCTATATTTTAATAAATCAAATTTTAATTTATTAAATAAGTTCAAAGTAAATTGAAATTAAAAATAGAAATCTGAAATACAGCAGACTTAGTACTAATGAAAACAAGACATTTTGATATAGTTTTAGCTTAGACTTTAAAAAAATAGGGTATTGGTTATAAGAACAGTCTACCATGGAGACTCCCTAGTGAGCTTAAGAACTTTAAAAAAATAACAACAGAAACTAAGAATAAAGGTATGTAAAACGCTGTAATCATGGGTAAAAATACTTGGGAAGCACTGCCTAAAAAATAATAACCATTGAAAGATCGCTTAAATATAGTTATTTCCACTACTATGCAAGAGGGTTAAATTGCAGATCATTCTTATGCCTGCAAGAGTATAGACTCTGCTTTAAACTTTTTAGAATAGTAAAATTAGATTTAAGATGCTCTAGTTATTGGAGGAGCTAAGCTCTGCTAATAGGCATTAAATGATCATAGACTTAGATAGATTCATCTAACAAGAGTAGGTAAAGAAAATAAAACTAATTTAAATTATTTATTTCTATGATTTACTTGCAAGTAATAAATAAATAAATCAATAAATTTTATAAAAATATCAAGGTGTTGAAGTTGAATGCGATGTTTTTATGCAAAAAGATTACTTGAAAAATTTTGATTTGATTGAAGTGTCTGAAACTTAAAGCGAAAATAATTTAAATTATGATTTTACTAGGTATTTTAATAAGAATTATAAAGGATAAGTTGAATCTTCTCTCTTTAAGAAAATGTATAAGCCTCATCAAGAATATTAATACTTAGAGCTTATCGATGAAATTATAAAGAATGGACATGTCAAAACTGATAGAACTGGTACTGGTACTATTTCTTAGTTTGGTAAATTAATGAGATTTGACTTATCAAAGAGTTTTCCTTTGCTCACCACCAAAAACGTTTTTTGGAGAGGTGTAGTAGAAGTAATTTTTTTTTTGTTTGTTTGAAAAAAACTTGAAGTTCTTATTTATCTTGATTGAAAAATGAAAGAAATATATTTAATTTTTTATCAGTAATTTTTTAGTAGAATATATAAAAATTATCTAAATAAATAGGAATTGATTTGGTTTATCAAAGGAAGTACAAATAGCAAAATACTTTCAGAAAAAGGAGTTAAAATATGGGATGGCAATGGCAGCAGAGAATTTTTAGATTAATTAGGCTTTAAAAACAGAGAAGAAGGAGATTTAGGTCCAGTTTACGGTTTCTAGTGGAGACACTTTGGTGCTGAATATAAAGATATGCATACAAACTATAAAGGTTAAGGTGTTGATCAACTTCAAGATTTAATTAATACAATAAAGAAAAATCCTGACAGCAGAAGAATGATTATGAATGCTTGGAATGTTAAAGATCTCCCATTAATGGCTTTACCCCCTTGTCATGTCATGAGTTAATTCTATGTAAATGATAATAAATTAAGCTGTATGATGTACTAAAGATCTTGTGATATGGGTTTAGGAATACCATTTAATATAGCTAGTTATGCTTTATTAACTCATATGATAGCTCATGTTACTAATATGCAAGTTGGAGAGTTCATACATGTGCTTGGTGATGCTCATGTCTACTCTAATCACGTAGATTAGCTAAAAATTTAACTCGAAAGAGCTCCATACCCTTTCCCTCTTTTAAAAATTAATAATAACAAATAATATAACTCAATTGAAGACTTCACTATTGAAGATTTCGAATTAATTGGATACAACTATCATCCTAAAATACAAATGAAAATGGCAGTTTGAAATATTTGTTTGAAAGAATAAATTGAATATAAAATTTTTAGTAATTATATATATATATAAATAATGTGTAGTACTTTATTAATTAAAAAATTTAATTTATCTCAATCACTCTGCTTTAATTAATTCTTACAGAAGTAAATAAATTATTTTCAAACTCTAATCTCTGTAATTTTAATAAATTAAATTAATTAAATAATTTCATTTTAAAATTTACATTTTTTATTTGAAAAATAAATTATTTAAATAAAATTTAGTTTAAGAAATAAAATAAATTATCAAATTATATTCAAACTCCGTAATTTTAATAAATCAAATTAAATAATTTAATTTTAAAATTTAGTTTAAGAAATAAAATAAATTATTTGATTTAAATTTAATTATAAAATTTATCTGTAACTTAATATATTTACTAAAAATGTAGCTTAATGAGATATTTATCTTTTCCTTCTTTTAAAAATTAATAAAAGCAAATATTTTAAATCAATCGAAAGTTTTAATTGCAAACAACTACCACAAATAATATAAATGAAAATAGCTGTTGAAATAAATAAATAAATAAATAAAAGATTTGGATAATTTTACTACAAAAATAATACAACTATTTATAGAAAATAAATTGACATTTTTAATATTTTGCTTAATTAATTTTGTTAATTACATTTAAATTAAATAAATAAAAATGGTTCATTTCAAAAGAAAAATCATGGATTTTTATTTAACAAATTATAAAATTGAAAAGCATATTTTTTATTAAAGATTAAAAACAAATTATTTGATTTAAATTTATTTTTTATAATTATATGTTTCTTCATTCATTATTAGCTTTTTAAATTTTTTCATGATATTAAGCAAAGTCTAAGGCATTTGAAAAGTTTTTTTCTAACTTATTAATACATGCTTCCCATAATTAGTTATCGCCTTTATAATAAAAAATATTAAATTTAATACTATCAATTTTATTTATTTTACTACTGATATCTCATTTTAATAGATTACAAGTTTTAAAATTTGCAAATCTGCTTAGATATTTTTATTAAATTTTCAAACCCTAGATTATTTTAACTAAATATTTTTTAATATTTCATTTTTCAAGCAAAAATTTACTATAAATCGATCTACAGCCCTACTAAACTTGGTAATTTACTCAAGTTTTGAATCAATTCAGTAACTTAATCAATTCCTAAGTGACAATTACTATTTTTATAATTTTAAATAAAAGTAAAATAAATCAAATTTAATTAAATAATTTACCTTAACCCTAAGCTTAAATATTTTAAACAACTAAATTTAATTAGTATTAAAGGAATCGAGGGAATATATTCTGCAAAGCCTATGTTATCACTATTTTAATTTTTTAAATATGAAAACAATCGAATTTTCAAAAAAATATTTAATTTACTCTAAATTAAGCGAAAGGCTATTTAATTAGTTAAATCTACATAGCTGCTCTGTAAATACTTAAGCAAAACTAGATCCAAAATAATTTAACCTATTAATTATTTATATTAAGCAGTTATAATTAAACAAATTTTTACTAAAACTGAAGAGAAAGATTTTCGATAGACTAAAATTGAGAAAGTCCTCTTAAAATGTTATTCAATGATTATTAGGATAAAGAACATTTACTAAATAAAATTTTATATTTAAATATTGATTATTGCAGTAATTATTTTACTTTAATGATAATTTTATATCAGACATCTGATTAACTGTGCTTATTTATAATTCTTAATTCAATTCTATATAATTTTCGCTAATTTAAATAAATAAATTTGCTAAAAATAAAAAAATTTAAGTTAAAGCAGTTTTACTCTAAGACTAGTTCTAGCTTTTTTAAGCTCTAAAATTAGCTCAAATGCATAAATACTTGAAATAGATCACCTTCTACTTTATTTTTACTAAATAATATATGTTTAGATTAATTACTCTTTAATATAAAAGCTACCTTAATATAAGTGTTAAATTTTGTAGAGCATTATTTTATTTCAACTTATAAAAAAACTTTTAAAGACCTTCTTATGTTATTTAGTTGTTTCTTTAAAATATTAAAAAATTACTAAGTATATACTGAAAGAATAAGATAAACCAAACCTCAATTTAATAAAGAGTGTTTCAAACTGATTAAATGAAATAGATTCTGCCAGTTTAACAATCCCGTCATTTTGTATTAGATTATTCCTAGATTAATCTTTAAGAATAAGCAATAATCAATAATAAAATTTACTCAAAGTTCAAATTCAAAGCAGTTATTTGATTTAATTTAGAAAGTGTTTATGAAAACTAAATTAGTTATTTGTCATTAACTAAGCTATCTCTATTTATTTTTTTTAGATTTGTTAATTGAATATATTAAATTTATTTAAATTTACTAAAAATTGATAAAAACCTATTTCAGATTTTAGCATTCACTTAAGTTTATGCAAAAATTATAATTTCCTTCAACGATTTTGCTAATATTGAAAAATAATTTTTAAATTATGATTTTAAAATTTTTAAAATAAAGAAAATTTAAATAAAAATTTTTACCTTTAATGCAGCTTTATTTTTTGTAGTTTTTCAAACTTAATTTCTTCCTTAAAATTTTAAACTTGATCATTACATTTGTTATCGCTTTTGATTTGATAAATTGAATAATTTATATTTAATTTAGGATTTTATTTTTACATATATGCCAATTTGAGTTTCAATAAGTTAGGGATATTTGCAAATTATTTAACTAAATTCAAATAAGCATCGTAACTTACTTTGCACAAACTATTTAAAAAATAAAACTTTAATCATATTTGAATAAAAGACTTTAATTATTTACATAATTTCTACTTAAATTTTTTCTAATCTACAAAAAGAATTCAAGTATAATCCTAGCTACTAAAATATTTCATCTGAAACTTGAAGATTTCTAAATTTATTTGATATTTTAAGCTTTAAATTTAATTTTTTTTTTTTTTCAAAATACTTTAATTGAATTTTAAATGTTCTAAAATTTTATAAGCTTTACAAAGCCTATAAAACCAATTCAAATCCATCTAAAGACAAATCCACACTCCTATAATTTAGTGAGTTTAAAAAACATTTTAAGAGAGAAGTAAGTTAATAAGAAAATTACTCAAAATTAATCAAAATCTTATTTAAATTAGTGCACAGCTTCAATTTATGATAGAAATAGGTATAATTATCACTTTCTATAATTTAACTTTCAAAATAATTAAAAATTTAAAGAGTTTATCATAATTATTATTTTGAAAGTATTTACTATTCATCTATTTCCACTCCTTAAACTTAACCATATTCTTCTTCTTTATATTCTTCTAACTATTAAATAAAATATTTTTAAGTATTGGCTTAGCTTATGAAATAGGTACATCATCAATATAAATTAGATTTTTTGTTCTATAATGATTCATTTTTATATTTTTAGTTTAATTTAGAATGAAAAGTAAATTAAATTATTAATTTGAAAAGTTACTTTAATATAAAATAAATAAATTAATTAATATTTGTTAAATATAAATACATGCATGAGTTAATTAATTTGATAATTCATTCATTTATTCTTTCATTATGCTAATTAGTTTAATTAGAGTTGTGTAAAAAATTTATTCATTGAAATATATTGAAGGTAGCATATGTTACAAACTATTTTTTATTTCATGTTGTTATTATATTAATCAGATGAAGAAGCAGCAGCAGCTGAAATTGGTTGTTGCTTTATTTCGAATTCATGAACAAATTTATTTTCTGGAGTTAAAACCCATTTATATTCTTCTAGCTCTCTCCAATCTTTCCATGAGAAACCTTGCTATTTATGAATTATATTAAGGTCATTTAAATGTTTCCTCTTTTATTGCTCTATGCACTCTTAAAGCTACGTGCCATAGGTTTCAACTGCTCTAGTTTTATTAGAAGTACTTTAATTTGAATTCCTCTGCTCCATAAGCATATTAGAGATTTTTTCAATTTGTAACTATTAAATTAGCTAGAACTCTTTTGATATTATGAGCTACTGTTCCATCTATGTTAACTAAATACTTGTTTATTTATGTTTTTGCACTTCATCAATGATAAGCTGCTACTGTGTTTGTACTATTTCAAGTAAGTTATCTATATCTCTCTGATTTATATTTAATAGCATAATTTCAATATAATGCTTATCTTTATGTATGAATTCATACCTTATTTATAGCATTTGCAGTTTACATCTTATTTATCTGTGAATTTGCATTCTCTAATTTTTTATTGAACTCTTCTTCTTAAACTTGTAAATTTCTTTCATTATTATAAACCCTTTGTTCAAGCTATTACTGACCTCCTTAAAATGCCAAATCATCTTGTTAGTTTGAAATCTATTGCTAATTACCACCTATTCTATGTGCCACATTTTAAAGCTGCATCTAAACTTACTAAAGACTTTTCTCATTTTTATTATATTTTTGTTCATATAACTCAGTCTACTGCTTCAATTCTCTAATCTCTCTTTATACTTCAGCTATCTCATCCTTATCTGATATTTGGTATTTCTCCATGGTGTTTGCCTAAGTTGTCAATTTAATTTATTTTTCATCTAAAAGCCCTGTCAACTATTTCAATTAATTTTTCATCTCAGTTATTTATTTTTCATACTAAATGTTTTATTCTAGCATTTCTTTTATTTGCTTTTACATCTATACTATTACTTAGCTACCTTCCTTTAATACCTTATCTCTTTCCTGTTAACTTTTTGCTTGTTTACTTGTACCGCAGCAACCCATACTCTTAATTCTAAATTCTAAAATATTAAATTAAAAATTTCACTAGAAATTGAAATTAATTACAAAAATATTACTTTGAAAAACTACTGATTTTAACAAGTTAAATTTTTAAAATAGATCTATTTCAATGATATATAGAGATAGATACATAAATCTTTAACCAAATTAAAATTTTTATATGTAGGGATTTTATAAATTAAAAATATTCATGTGCTTTCTTCTACTTCAATTTAATTCCAAATTTATATATATCTGCAGCATAATATATTTCATTATTTCTATTAAAGTTTACATATGGTAAAAAACTATGCTTTATGATTTTATAGGTAATTTTTAATCCCTATTCAACTAGTAGTAATAAAAAATTTATATAATTCTTCATGTAATCACTGCCATTTATCAGCTAAAGTGAAAATTAATAAAAATATTTAATTTTAAAAACAATAATAAAAGAGAGATTTATATTACATTCGATATCCCCAAATAAAAGCTAAATAATGTTAATTGTTTTTTTAAATTTCGAAAAATTATTTATTAACTTTACTTGAATTAGATTTATTTTTTTAATTTTTAACAGTTAAAGTTACTATTATTTTATATAGATAATAGGATAATTTTTTCTCATTTTGCTTTAAAAATATTTTTATTATAAAATTAAATACCCCCAAATACAATAAATATAATCGTAAATCAATTGTTACAAAGCATATAAGTTATTTTTTTTATTCCTCATCAATAATTACAAATAAAAAATGTATATAATATAACTCTTCATGTAATCACTGTTATTTCCTAGCTAAAGTCAAAATTAAATAAAAATATTTAGTTTTAAAAACAACAATAAAAAGAAATATATATTTCATTACAAAATAAAATGAAATCCTGTTTATTATTTTTATAAATTTGGAAAAATTTTCTATTTACTTGAATTAGATTCATGTTTTTTAATTTTTATCAGTTAAAGTTACTACTATTTTAGGTATATAATAGAATATTTTTTTCTTTTTTTGCTTCAAATAAACTTTTTTACAAAATTAAATACATACAAATACACTAAAAATTATCACCAACCAATTTTTGCAAAATAAATGGCATTTTTTAATTTTAATTGGATATTTTTATTACTTAGAAATAAAAATAACATTTAAAATAAGAAATATTTAGAGCATGATTGATTAATTAATTAGAAGAAAGACAAGATAGATAAATATTTTTTGTTAATATATGTTACATTTAAATTTAGGTTTTTTTTTTTTTGAGGGCTGGTTTGATATTTCTTGGAAAATTTCAAAAATATTTATTTTAGTTTCATTCAATAATATAGGATTTTTAGTTAATATGTTTGCTACCCATCAACTAATATTTGAATATCTGTTATTGTTGGTAGCTATTTTTATCTTTGGCGAATCTTATTCAGATTCACTTGATTGCTATTTAAATTAGACTCTTCTTTCTTCTGATTACTTTGACTTAACACTAAAATTTGATATTTAATCAGGTTAGCTTAAAAGCACTTAAGATTTTGTTTGGCTTTTTAGCTGTGGGATATTATCATATTCTTCGTAAGATTGGTTATTTTTTTCATAAGAAGATCCTCCATATTTGTTTAGATCGATTTAAGTTGATGATTTTTTTGAACTTCTTTTAATTGATGCTAGTGCTGATTAATTTAGTTGCATTGAAGGACTATCTTTAATTGTGATTTTTAATGGAGACTAAGGTGAATAGTTATCTAACTTATTTTTCATATCGTTTTATTTTTTTCTTGTTGGAGATTTATCTAAACTTTACTTTGAACCTCCTGTTAATCCAATCTTTTCTTCTACTGCTGAGCTCTATCTTTTAGTCTAAACGAAAACTCCAAGTATTCTACTTCCTTTCTTTTTTAGCTGTTTCTTATTTTACTGATCTTATAATTCTATGACTTCATTCATTTTTTCTTCAAGCTTTTCTTTCAGCTTCTCCACTTTATCCACTGTCCTTATACTTTCAAAGTCATTAAAAGGGATTCCCATTTACTCAAAAAACTTTTATAAAAATTTAATTAATCATTTTTAATATGAGTCTGATATTTAGCAAATCTAATAATATGATTTGACATATTTGATATGTTTTAATTACGTTATGTGAATGGAGTTTGGGTCTAGGAGTCAATAGAGCTAGTTTTTCTTCAAGTTCATATTTTTCTCTTTTTATTTAAGTGTTTTCAATTTCTAAAATTTCAACTTGCTAAAGACAGGATTCATACTGGCTTTTTACATTTTCAAATTTTATTTTATACTCTTGAGTTTACTGAATTTACTCTATGAACTTTTTTTCTTGATCCTCATATTTTGATTTCCATTTTTCGTTTGATTCTCTTACAACAGAGTTTTCTTTTATAGCTCGCTGCAACTCTTCTTGGATATTGTTAATCTTTCATCAAGGTAAGGTGTTATAAATTTAAGAGTTAACAAATAATTTACTTGCAGTTACATTAAATGAGTTTCTTCAATTTATATTTTTTTAAGCTATTCAATCTCTTATTTTTGTGATTCGCCTATTGCATAGAGCTTCACTTCACTTTATTTAATTTAATTTTAATATTAAGATATCTCTTTGTCAAGCTTCTTTTAAAAATTTATAGAATTCTAATTATGTCTTTCTATTTCTTCCATCATAATATTTATGTATTCGAAATAAGGTTTGATAACTAAGTTATCCTGTAGCTTATTTTCAGTTGAAACCTAGATTCTAGATATGCACTAAATCACATCCTGCTACACACAAAATATCATTTCGTTAATTATCGAGAATAAAGTTTTCATATCATCGCCATAAATGTTTTCTTATCTTTGTAAAATTTAATTTAAGTTCTAATTTATTCTACAGAGAAAAATATGCTATAATTCAATATTACTTTTAAAGGATTTCCAGTACTTCTTACAACAAGAGACAAACAGTTTATGAAGGCTTTTTGTTTTTTTCGTATTCTTTTTTAAGTTAGCTTAACATCACCAACAATTTTATCTAAAATAACATTAAAATATTAATCGTTAAAATGGGTTTAGATATAATTTCAAATATTTAATATTATTAACTAAGTTGTACTTTATCACTTTTAATTTCCTTCTTCATCGGACTGTGAAAAAAGACAGCATGATTCTTTTTATTTGTTACTGAATTGTGGTTATTAGTACTACTTACTTTAAGCGACATGTCTATTTAGGGAAGTAGCTAGCTGTCATCATATGTTGATTTTCTTTTGTGCTAAAGTATCTTATCACCTATCCAAACAATAAAATAAGAACGATATGAGATTATTGTAAAAATAATTAATGCTAACTTAAATAATTTTAAAATTTAATGAAGGCAGAATCATAAATTACCTTGATACTTCTTAAATACTGGAATTCTAAACTATTAAAAAGAGGTAAGCCTATTATTCAGCAAACCAATATTATCCCATGCATCTAAATTTTCTGAAGATTAATTCTATGATAAATTTCTTTTGTTGCTTAGAGACCTGTGAGTGATTGATTATTTCATCAAAGATAAATAGATAGATATAGAACGAATATTGGTGAGTTAAAATTTAATTTGATTAAATATTGTTAACTCAAACTAAATCTTTTGGTTGTGAGTGAATGAATGAATAATTTATTATTTTTATATGGATTTTTAACTATCACAAAATTTTGTTATCTGATGGCTATGATAATATTTATAGTAGTTAGTCAACAATGTAATTACTTGTGATATATATCATAATGTTTATGTAAATCTATAAAGAACCACATATTTCAATATTTAATTATAATCCACTCTTCATAATTTTGATTTGCTATATTTGACATTATCATTTTTATCTTTATTATAATTCTTCTGATAATTAAAAGTTAAATATTTAGATGAAATACCAAATAAGCTAATTTGGCTTTCCTCGTTATCTGTTTGATTCAGAATAGAAAAAAAATCCTTTTAAAAAATCCTTATCTTATTATACTTTAAAATAATTTAAGATAAGATCTTTTTAATCTAAATAAATAAAAAAAAGAAATTAGAATATTAAAAAATAATGAGTTCTTAACTAAAAGTGTAGTGTTTTCATAAATTAGAAGATTTTTTAAGATCTTCTTTATCATCTCTTACTGATGTTTTTATGGATTTAAGTAATTCTAATAGTAGTCTAAAAAATTTAGGTTTTGCTATTGAAAAATGTTTGATTCTTTAGAATTTATCAATCATTTTAAATGATAACTATATTGATGATAAAGGTTTATTGATATTAGGTAAAAGTATAGAAAAATGCTTTAATATTATGAACTTAACATTAAGATTATAAGGAAACCTAATTAGACAATAAGGAGCATTAAATCTGCTTCTAAGTTTATCGAGAAATATTTAGCTATAAAGTTTAGAACTTGATCTAAGTGAAAATAAAATTGGACCACAAGGTTCATCTAATTTAGGGTCTGGATTAGCAATTCTTACTAATCTCTCAAATTTAAACATAAATCTAAGATTAAATATTATTTATGATGAAGGCTTGTCAGGTTTAGCTTCTGGTTTAGAAAGATGTTCTAATCTTTCTTAATTAGAGTTGAATCTTAGCTATAACTATATTGCTCAAAAAGGCGTGTAGTCTTTAGATTCTAGTCTTTAAAAATTATAGCGTCTTTCAATTTTATAACTTGATTTATCTCAAAATTCTATTGATTAGTAAGGTGTAAAAAATTTGACTTATTATATGGCTCAATATAAAAGACTATATTCTTTGAAACTTAATTTAAGTTTGAATAAAATACCTAGTGATGGTGCTTCTGATTTAGTAAATAATTTAATAAAATGTTAAAGACTATAGTTTTTAAATTTAAAACTGACTATTTTAAATCAAAAATATAACTCAACAGAATAAGATTATGAAAAAAAATTATTATTAGTAAAAAAATTAAAACTTAGGATTCTTAAAACAAAAAGACTAGTTTAAAAAATAATTGAAATCTGATTGATTAAAAATTTGTAAAAACTAATTCTTATTTTCTCCTTTTTTAGTATTTTATTTTTCCATTTTTTAGAATTTATTGTTTATGGCAAATAAATGAATTTCTATTTAAAAATTAAGGATTCGTAAAAAATTATTAGCAAAATTTAAAGAAATTTAACCAACCTTCTCATACAATAAGGAGTTAACCGTTTATATTAATTTTATTTATTTATTTATTTATTTATTTTTTAGAATTTAAAAATATAATAAGAAATTATGCATAATTAAAATTATAGTTTAAAGCGAGGACTATCTATACATATATTATCATAAAACTTTAATTTATATAAAAGAATAAATTGTATTTTATAGGATATGTATCAATATATAATTTTACAATAATTTTACCTATAATAAATATATAGGTATAATTAATGATAGATATTAAATAAAATTATAATATAATAATAAAATCCAGTTGTATATCCAAATATTCAATTAGATAAAAATTGAAAATTACAATTAGAATTATAATTATTTATTAATTAAAATGATTATATTTTATCTTAATAAATGGCTTTTTTTAAAAAAAATAAATAAAAATTAATAAAAGGTATGTATGTCTCATCCAAATTTAAAGGACTAATCAATTAATTTTTGCATCCATTTTTTACATAATTTAATTAAATAGTCATAATTAATCAATAAATAAAGTAAAGTTCATTCAATTAAAATAAATATTTAGAAAATTTATAGTGATTCATTTTGTTTTTTTTTAATTTTCTAATAAAAGAATTATAAATAAGACTATCTTTTTATAATGTGCAATAGCATTAATTGAGTTATACTAATTTGATAGTATAACTTTTTTTCAACTAATTAGATTTGTTAGTTTCTATTAAGACAACTGAAATAGTAAAATAATTTACTTTTTTTAGGTTAAAATACTATTTAATGTGCAACTGATTAAGATTACCTTGAGATAATGATATAGGTTGGTTTGTTGGTTGTTTGCATAAAAATTTGGTTAACTAAATAATCGATTAAAATCAATTACTCTTAATTAATTTCAAAAAATTAAATTTACTAATTGAATTATATCCATTTAAAATTTAGGGTTATTTATAATAAATTCATGACAACTCAAACAAGTATCCAAAATTTTAAGACTTTCCATTCTAGGATATTTAGCGCCTCTACCTAAAGGAGAGCTTCAGATTAAAATGCTAAGATGTAATTTAGCTAAGCTGCTATGACTTCAATTTATAAGGGCATTAAGTAAATACTTATATATCTATTATACAAAAATATTTTTATATCAAGAGTTTAATTAGCTATTATTGGATTTTGACTTAAATGGGTTGATAATAAAAAATTTGTATAAAAAAGAAACAATGATATTAGCTATATCTTAGGCTCTCATAACAGGACTGCAACTTAAGGGTTCCTACCTTAGCTCAATAAAACTGAAGAACCTGTTGATGTCATTGTATTATTAAATTATTTCCAAATTAGATTATTAATTATTTTTATTAGGAAATAGATGAAAAATCTGACCTAAAGAGAAGGTTAGCAGAATTAAGGAGAAAACATGATATATTGAAAAATAAAGCGAGTAAAAATGAAACAGATATAGAAAAACTAAAAGTAATTTTATATATGAGGAGTTTTTAAGTTAAAGCATTTTTATTTATTATTTAGTTAGAAAATAAAGCTTTAATAGATGAAGAAGAATTATTAAATTCCCAAAAGGAAGGTGTATTCAAAGTAACATTTTATATTTATTTTAAGTTGCTAATGCGATAAATGTTTTGAAATAAATAACATATTTTTTAACAATTTATCATTTAGGAAGAAGAAAGACTTAGAGAAGAGCAAGAAAACACTGCTTTTTTGATGTAAGAAGCTGAGTGGACTAAAAAATCATATCTATTTATGAGAGATAGACTAAAAAGAGATAAAATAGTAAATTAATTAAAGCAATAAGCCGTAGAGGAAGAATTGTCAGTTGTTAGAAAATGCTATTAGCAAGCTGACTATTAATCATAAATGAGTAAGTAATTTTCAGATAATGCCTAAAGAATTTTAGATGAAATGCTTAAGGTAAATAAAATATTTTTATGTAAAAATATTAATATAAATTTTAATTAATAGAACGTTGAGAACGAGAAAAATCAAATTGATAACAAGCTTAACAGCTTTAAAAATCAACTAATTATGTGGGAAGAAAATGAAAAGAAAAAGTAATTATAAGTGATATTCTGCATTAAAAAAAGTTTTTCTTTGAGTTAGAAAAATACTAAATGAATTTATTTAAAATTAAAAAGACTTGACAGATCATTTAGAGAGAAGGAAATTGCTGAACATGCAATTTATGATAAAGATGCTTAAGAAGTAATTTATTTTATTTTTGAATTCAATTAGTAAAATCTTATATAGAAAAAACTAAGGGCTCTATTATTAGTTCATAAGTTTGTGAGTGGAATGCTAAAAGATAAAATGGAAAGAGAAATGCAAAAATTCTAAATTGTGGAGGAATCATTTTAAAAAATAAAAACAGCAACAGGACAAACAGAAATGAAGAATATAGTTAGCAAAGTATTGAAATTAGATTTTATAATTTAATTATAACTTAATTCGTATTACATAGTTTATAACGAGAGAATAAACATATGGAGAGCTTTTAGGTTAGATAGCAAATCATGAAAAGAAAATAGACTATATCAAAAAGAGAAACGAAGGATTGGAAAATGAATTGGTAAAGCTTAAATAAGATCTTGTCTCTATGGAATAACAAATAGCACAAAAAAAGAATAAAGGAGGAAACAAACATCATGAAGTACATCTAAATATTTTGATAAATTTTATATTTAAGTTTAATCTTATAAAAAGTACCTAAAGCAAATAGATAACATGGATGAAAGGAGAAAGCTAGCAGAATTAATGAAAGAAAAGCTTCATTAGTTTTGCATTAGAATTTTAACTAAATTTGATAAGGTAGCACATTTCAATTTTGTAATGGAAAGAAAAAGCTATATAATAAATTTTAATATAAAAAAGGTTAATAGAACTCAACCCAGAAAATATAGTGAAGAATTTGGAAAATAGCAGATTAAATAAGCCTTTTAGTAAGTTCATAAAGTTGTTATGCAAGAGCTAAAAGAATCAGAGTAAAATGGAGATATAGATTACGTCTTATCAGAATTAGAAAAAACCAAAATCGAAAAAGAAACATAAAAAGAAGAATTCTAACGTAAAAATATTCGTATCAAACCTACCTAAACAGGCAAATTAAACACCTCTTAATCAAGAGATTCTTCATAGAATTCTAAATCTACTCCTAACAATTCTTTCTACGAATCAGACTCTGACAGCAGTAAAAAATTAATTAATAAATAAAAGAACTAACAAAAAATAATCTATATTAAATATTCATTTAGATGTAGATGATAAAAATGAATAAGACTATTTTGATTTCTTAAGAGATGCAAGAAAAAATGAAGATGGAATAATTGCCAAAGTAAAATTTGAATCAATTAAATTAATTTGTATAAATAATTTACTTTCTCTAAATAAATAAATAATAGAAAATTAAACATGAAAAAGAAAAGGAGTAGAACAACAACATGCCTCCACTTAGATTCCAAAGTCCATAAAAATAATAATGAAAAATTTTTAATACTGCGAAGATATCTTAAAAATAAATAATTAAATCAAACTTAAATTCAATTAATAATGTAAACAAAAAACCTAGTAAAATAACTTCAGCTTTGTAAATAAATAAATATTATGTGTATGGAGTTATTTTTTATTTTTATAAAAATCTATTGTTAAATTATAAGAAATATATTCATTCAACCATTAGTAGCCATATTTAGTATTAATTATTAAAAACTCAATTATTTTGAAAGATGTATAATGAATTGCTTTTTTCTGTTAACAATTAAGCAGTACTAAGAAAAAATGGCTTAGATTTTCAAATTTATAAAAAAATCTATTATAAAAAATTTGAATGAAAAAAAATTAATTCAGTTTTTTTGATAGTTGTGAATATTAAGTGTTAAGTTTTTAATAATATTTTTTTAAATGAAATTAATTTACTTGATTCCTTCTTAATTCAAACTTCTTATATACCAATTCTATCCAATACTTCTTTATCGTGTTTCGGTTCCATAGTATAGTGGTTAGTACTGGGGACTTTAAATCCCTTGACCTGGGTTCGAATCCCAGTGGGACCTTATTTTTTTATAACTTAAAAAAAGATTTAAATTTAAATAAAAAATAATTTTATTATTATTTATTTATCTTATAACATTTTAATTAAAGAAGAATTATGAAAGGGAAGAAAAATGATTTTATTTGATGCTATTAATGTCTTTAAGTAATCTCTCTAACAAACAATATTTGAATGATCTTATTCAATTTTTGAATTAGTTTAGAAATTTTAACTGTCAGTTGTTAGAAAAGCTAGAATCTTTGAATAATTTTGTAATTAATTTTTTTGCAAAAAAAAGATTTAATTTATTTGATAAAAACTTAACTGCGCTTTTTTGAAAAGTGATATTATACAGGGCTATACGATGGCAAGGGTAGCTGTATTTTATTGCTCTTCATCAGTGTCAGTCGCAGTATACCGTCTCAGGAAAAGGGTCACGAAGAGTTTTTAAAAGAACAAAGTTTTTAATGTATTAAGTATCCACATTTAATACTCTTTCATTCATTTTCTAATTTGAGAGGACTTCTAACTGTAAAAAAAATACTACAACACCAGATAAGCTATTTTAACCACAGTTTAGAAAGAATCTCATAACTGATTTGAATAAAACATTTCTATTAATCCCTTAATAGATTTGTTCGCATTTCTAATACCCAATTCTTGTGAAAGTGGGAGAGCCCCTCGATTGTCCTCGGATTCGCGCCAACAGTTGAATATAATAATAAAACAAGTTTTTAATGTTAAAGTTTTTAAAATCTAAATATTCAACAAAGACAATAAAGTCATTCCTTAATTTTTTTTTAAATATATAAAAATATTTTTTCAAAGAGAAGAAAGTAGTTCATTTTTAAGCAGCAGTTATTGTTTTGAAGTAGATTATGAAGCAGAAAAAGAATTTTAAAAAGAAAAAAGAAAGATATTAAAAAAGATAAAAAAAAGATTAAAAAGATTAAAAAAAGATTAAAAATATAAAGAGAAAGAAAGAAAGATAATAAAAAAAAAACTATTTAAAAAGAAGAAAATACTTAATAAAAATATTGATAAAACTAAGAAATGAAAAAAAACGAATAAAAAACTTAATTAGATTAATAAAAACATCACATAAATAACCACATATATTATATTAAATACCAATTAAAATTAATTTACAAAATACCAATATAAATGCTATCATACTTAACATTTATAAGGTAAATTACAACTCTGAATTTTTAATAATATAAGTAGTTATGTTGATTAATTCCTGTTTCTTTTCTATTAATTTAATTTTTGTTTTGATTGAAACATTGGTTTAATTTAGGTTTTTGCGTTTCCTTTTTTCAGTTAAAATTTTCCAAAAAAATCTTAAGAATTAAAGTATTAATTAAAATATCTTTTAATAAGAATCATTGTTCATTTCTAAATGTTTATAATAGGTTTTAAAAATTATTTATGATAAAAAATACTTATTATTTAATGTAATTTTTTTATCATTAAAATAATGCTTTATAAGTTTACATCCATTTTTTAAAGAATAATATATCTGATAATAAAAGGAATTAAAATAAAATAATATACAAATCATCTAAAATTTCAATAAAATTTTTCAATTCAAATCAATAAAAATAGAAATTTTATTTTAGAGTGTATTTTATTAAAGGTTGTTCGAATTTTCTTTGTAATTAATTCGTTAGAATTATTTGAAAGATATTTAAAGAAGGGAAAAGAAATATCATAATTCAAAATTTTAACACAATAATTTAAATTTTTATTTTGTCAATATTAATTAAATTTATCTTTAAAATAATTACTTATTATGGATAAGAGATTAGACAACTAAAAGTTTTCCTGATTAGCAATTTAACTAATCATCAATAAAAATATTTTTCATTTTATAAGTTTAATTTATATATTTTATAACTTTTGTAATTATCTTTCTACTAAAAAACAACCTATTTATTTCTAATAACTAATGGACAACAATTTTATTAAATTTTTAATTGATACATTTTTCTTTTAAATTTGAAAAGCTAACAAAAGAATAAAGTAGAAAATTTTAATAACTATTTAGATTTCTTTAATTTTTGCTAAATTGAAAAAATTTCATAAAAATTGATAGTTTGACAACCATTTTGGATAAATAGTTGATAAACTCTTAAAAAAAAGCTTACTAAGACTAATATGGAAAACTATGTTTCAGGACTGAATAGGTTGAATCTAAAAGCTATTAAGCAGGAAGTTTAGAAACATCAGGTTAAAGGGAAGGTAGTGTTTATATTTATAAAAATTGAATAGAATATTCTTAATAATAATTAATTAATTATTTCTATTATATTTAAAAAAAAAAATATTTATTGAAAGTTTCATATATAAATTAGCGAATTTGAGAATATAATGAATTAAATATAATATGAATAAATATTAAGTAAATTATAAATGAAAATTTTAAAGTTTTTTGTTTTGATTTTTTTTCTTCCTTCAATTAATTACCCAGATTTTTCTATCTTTTATATGAACTGATAATTATAATTAAATTAATCATTAAGAAAAATATGAAAAATTATTAATTTTAGATTAGAGAGGAAAAAAATATTCAAAAATCAATAAATTAAAAACTTTTATTATAATAAAAAAAATACTCTAAGAGAAAAAAACTTAGGTTTTAAAAAATGAAATAAATTTAATAAACTGATTTATAACAAAAAAATATTTATTGAAAATAGATGAAACTATTTTATTGCGCTTTAGTTTTTAATTTCTCCTGTTAGAAATAACAAAAAGCCTGCGATTTTCAGATAAGTTTTTAAGATATAATTTGAAAGCACAATTAAATATATCAGCTATTTTTAATAAATATTTGTTTGTTATTAAATGCAGTGGAACCGCCCCATAGAGCAAGACAATAAGTCTCTATATAGTTTTTCAGGTTCTAAACCTAACGAATGCAAAATAGATTGATATTTAAAGTTTTTAACTCTCAAATAAATTACATTATTTTAATTTGTCGTTTAATTGATATCTATTTTGCATTTATCGTTTCTTATCTTTCCCGGATCCCTCTTATTCCCGTTCTTTTATTACCATTTTTGAGGAGACTTAGGTACCAAAAATCGAAGAATCTTGAAGCAGCAGAATCTCTCACATCTACTTTGATAAAATTTAAAAAGAAGAAAGATATTTAAAAAAAGAAAAAGATAAAAAGAAAAAGAAAAAAGTCTAAAAAGATTAAGATAAAAATAAAATAGAAAGAAAAAAATTAATTCAATTAACTAATAAAAGAATAAACAAATCATTAAATAACATCAAAAATAAAAGAAAATAAATATAATTAAAATCTGAAAAGCTAAACGGCCTTACGATTTCACCTATTTTAAAGCTTTTTTAAATAAAACAATAAAATTATTTTTATTTCATAAAAAATTAAAAAAATTAAAATGATTTTCAGTCTTTTTTTTATTTAAATTGATTTCCTGTTCTAAAAAAGGTTGATACTTTTTTCAATTATAAGTTAAACTTTTACAATACATACAATAGACACTTAATTTTTATATTTTAATAATTTTCCAGAAAAATTAATCAACATTAAATATTAATATAGACTAATGCTTATAATATTTTATAGCCTTAAAAACTCTTAAAATAAAGCAGGATAATTTTAATATTTATAAGAAGAAATTAAAATAAATTACAGATGTCTAAATCAATATAAAATAAATGATACTGATAAGATCTTAGTTTAACTGATGCTAAAATGCTTATTAATGCATATTTTCAAAATTGTATAAAAAGTAATTAAATTTCATTTTGTTGAGTTGGCATTTGTTTTTAGCTTACATTGATACTTTTTCTTAAATATTACCTAAAGATTAACTCAAGTTAATTAAATCAAAGTAAGTAAATTGGATCAAACAAATAAATGATTTACCTAATTTAAAAATTGATCAATTTTATCAACTTTCTTTTATTTAATACTTAATCTGTAAGTTTATAATGCATAAAAATAGAAAATATAACAAAAATAATTTTATTTATGTTTAGGATAGTTGAGATTTCAACTAGAAATAAAAACTAATTTTAGAGATTTCTTTCATCTAGTAATAAGTATCACAAAAAAATAGAAAATCAAAACTAATTTTACATCACACAACTTTTATTGAATTATTTTTGATTGATTTGTGGAAAATCAAAGTCAAAATTAATTAATTTATTTCTTTTATAAGATTGTGGTAAGAAATGCACCTGTCCAAAATTATTCATTCATCAAAAAGAATCTCTAAATAAATTTACAAGCTACCTTACAACAAATTAATTGTAAAATCAATCTTGTTTGAAAGCTAGTTCAAATACTATTGGGAAATAAATTGTATGCACATTAATTATTAAAATAATAAAATAAAATAAACAAATTAAGATAAAAATCAACTAGCAAAACAAAAATGAAAGCTTTATTATTACTCGGACTTTTAGTTACTTTAGTTTCTTGCACTGGAAATGTCTACATCAATGAAAAAAGCATTGCTTGCATTTCTTAGATTCCCTTCCCTCAAGAAGCTGTTAATGCCCTTTTATCAACCCCCAACTGCAACTCTTTCTACACTACCCTCACCACAGAAACATCTTTGTTAAAGAAAGTCAATTTCATTACTTTGAGTCTCTGTCTTGCTGAATTAAAGTCTATCCCTGATGCTGCTGGTCTCGTCATTCACACAATAGTTGATAAGATCCACGAATGCACCAATATCCGTTTACAATCTGGTGCTGAACACAACTTAAGAGGTTGATAGTTGATCTAAAAGGATTAGTTGATAATATATAAATTAATCATTTATATTTATAAAAATAAATAATAAACCTTTACAATTTTTTTATAAAATTGAGAATGAAAAAAAATAATAGTTTTTATAAATACATATTTTCATAATTATATTCTATTTGCTTAGAATTCAATCAAATATCACTTTATAAAATATTTTTTTAAAAACCCAAATTTAATCCATCTTTATTTTTTTACTAATTATAAATATAATAAACTCTCCTTAATAAATAATAAATCTACCTATCTAGTATTAAGTTGACTACTCTTTATAATAACTAGTTTAAAAAATTAAATGAAAAGTAACTTAGTAAAAATAATGAAAATTATTGATGATTATTAAGTGCATCATTGTTTTATCTCTTACAAATAAAATAGAATAAATTTGCTTAATTAATTTTTAAGTGAAAAAAAAAATTTTAAATCATTTTTTGTAGTTAAAAAAATATATGATAAGAATGCTTTTTATTCATTTTTATTCATTTTATGAAATACTCTATAGTTTTGCCTATAATTCTTATTATTATTATTTAATCTCTTAATCAAGGAATTTACTGAACTTAATAACCTTTTTCATTTCAATCAAAATATAGGCTCCACCAGAAATTAATGCAATAGTTGATGGTAATACACTAACTCCTCTAATTAGATTGCTTTGTGCTTCGTAATGAATAAGACAAAGTATAAATCCTTATAAATAGATATCTAAATGTTTTTCTTTATGATTGACATTTATTTCTGTATCATTAACTTTTTACACCATTTTTTTTGCAATTTCTTTCTTTTCTTCCTTAGTATGGGAAAATTTAAAATCTCCAAAAAATTAATCAGTAATATTACAATACAAGAATGATAAGAGAACAATAATAAAAAATTCAGATACTGTGTATTCTGCAACAGCAGCTTCAAATTCTCTTTTAACTTGACTCTCAGTTAAATTACCTTTAAAAGCAAAACCAATTTATCCAACTTTAAAATGGAAGGTATTATCCTCAACTTAAATTTTAATTATTTCATTTTCTTTTGCTAATTCAGGAACTTAATAATCTATGATTAGCTTGTCTTGTTTTTGTCCTAAAACAGTTGCATTTTCAATCTTATCAATATCATAATATGATATTTTAATATCTCCATCAGAGATTTTACCAAAATTTGAAAAAATATATATAGAATTATCTAAGACCTCTATCCTTTTTTAAGATTCTTCTGATAATTTGAATGGGTGATTTTAACACAACAATTTAATTTAAGATAATTGTTACTCACTATAACCTGGAGTAAAGCTCCCACTTTACTTAGCGTTGTCTATGTCTTTTAATTGCTGTATTAAGTTTTCAGAGTATTTTAGAATAACTTCTTAATTAAGTGAAATCTGCTTTTTATTCGCTTCAGCAAGTGTTTATAATATGCTGTTTGATATTTGATAATCCTCTACGAACACATACCCACTTGTTAAGACTTAACTTTATAGTCCTTTTACTTCTTTTGGAATTTATTCTTATTGTAGATAGTTTAAATTGTACCAATCTTATTTTTACTATTTACCAAGAGTTTTAAATACTTCTACCTTTCTATAAAGTCCAAGATTTTATTATGATGAAACACCAAATAATTCATCTTAAATTATTTTGGAGTTGTCAAATTTTAGCTAACCTGAGCAATAAACAATTTAGTTTGAATTCAAATCTTTTGCTGTTACATTTTTAATTCCTCTCAAACAGTTTTCATATTTCTTCCATTTTAAGAAAAGTGGAGCACTTCGATACATTTTATATTAAATTAATCCTAATAAACCAATTTTGAATGCATATGTTGATAAGATATACTATAATCCATCTTATCTATGTATTCTCACTTCTTATTATTAATTTGGAGTTTAAATTTCTATCGAAGTAAATACACAATTAACTTTAGCTTATTTTTAATTTTATTGATTTATAGAAAGATTTATGAATTAATAAATTAGATAAATAAAAACGCAATATTTTCAATATTATTTAGAGGGAAATGCCTTTTAATTGAAAAGGTAGAATATCATATTTCTGCTAATAAAAAAATAATAAAAAAATTATCTATATTTTTGATCAAAAACAAATTTTTTTCTATTTGAAAATTTTAAAAAACAATAAATTAAAATAGAAATTTCAATTTAGAATATTCTAAAATTTATTTTGTTGGTTTTTATTAAAATATGAATGAATATTTTAAAAATATACTAATTAAAACAGTTTTTCAAAATTTTCAAAACTGGCATATATAAAACAATAGCAATGCAACCCGATATTTTTAGAATTATTTTTTTATTTTGACTATATTTTCTGTTTGTATTACTTAAATTTATAAATTTAATAATCTATCCTTAACTAATTAATAATAAATCTACCTATCTAATATTAAGTAAATATTTTATTTTAATAATAACAAGCTAAAAATATTAAATTAAAGTAATAAATAGATTTTTAAAAATAAAGAAATTTCATTATTGTTTTATTACTTAAAAAATAAATAGAATAAGTTTATTTAATATTTTAGTTTGAAAAAAATAACTTTTAAAATCATTTATACCATATAAAAAAACATACTTACAATATTTGTTTTCTTCATTCTTATTAATTTTATGAAATGCTCAATAATTTTTCCTATAATTCTGATTATTATTATTTAATCTCTTATTCAAGGATTTAACTGAACTCAATAACTTTTTTCATTTCAATCAAAAAATAGGCTCCACCACAAATTAGTGCAACAGTTGATGGTAATATATGAATTCCTTTAATTAGATTTTTTTGTGCTTCAACATTGATAACACAAAGAACTAATGCTTAAAAACAGGTAAAAAATATTCTTTTCTCTTTATGATTGACATTTATTTCTGTATCATTAACTTTTTGAATCATTTTTTTTGCAGCTTCTCTCATTTCCTCCTCACTATGGGAAAACTTAAAATCTCCAAAAAATTAATCAACAATATAACAATACAAAAATGCCAAGAGAGCTAGAATAGCAGTTTCAGAAATAGTGTATTCTGCAACAGCAGCTTCAAATTCTCTTTAAACTTGGTTTTCAGTTAAATTGCCTTTAAAAGCAAAACCAATTTATCCAACTTTAAAATGGAAGGTATTATCCTCAACTTATATTTCAATTATTTCATTTTCTTTTGCTAATTCGGGAACTTAAAAATCTGTGATGAGGTTGTCTTGTTTTTATCCTAAAACAGTTACATTTTCAATCTTATTAATATCATAATAAGATATTTTAATATCTCCTTCAGAAATTTCTTCCAACGTTGTAACAATAAAAATAGAATTATCGTAGATCTCTATCATTTTTTAAGATTCTTCTGATAATTTGAAAGGGTGATTTTAACACAACAATTTAATTTAAGATAATTGTTACTCACTATAACCTGGAGATGAATTTCCATTTTACTTAATGTTGTCTACGCCTTAGAGTTGTTGTCTTAAGTTCTCTGAGTATTTTAGAATAACTTCTTTATTTAGTGAAATTTACTTACTATTAGCTTCAGCAAGTGTCTGTAATAAGCTGTTTGATATTTGATAATCCTCTACAAACACATTACTACTTGTTAAGACTTAACTCTATAGTGCTTTTACTTCTTTTGGAATTTACTCTTATTCCAGATAATTTAAATTGTACCAATCTTATTTTTACTATTTACCAAGGGTTTTAAATACTTCTACCTTTCTATAAAGTCCAAGATTTTATTATGATGAAACACCAAATAATTCATCTTAAATTATTTTGGAACTGTCAAATTTTAGCTAACCTGAGCAATAAACAATTTAGTTTGAATTCAAATCATTTGCAGCTACATTTTTAATTCCTCTTAGACAGTTTTCATATTTCTTCCATTTAAAGTAAAGAGGAGCACTTCTATAAAATTTGTATGAAATTAATCCTAATAATCCAATTTCAATAGCATATCTATGTAAAATATATGATAATTCATCTTATCTATGTACTCTCACTTCTTTTTATTTATTTTTAGTTTGAATTTCCATCGAAATAAATACACAATTAACTTTAGCTATTTTTTAACTTTATTGATTTATAGAAAGATTTATTAATTAATGAATTTGATAAATAAAAAGCTAATCTTTTAAATATAATTTATTCACAGATTCAATTTTTTCTGGTTTAAATTTGAAACAATTATTAGAATCAAAATAGGTAAATTAGGTAAAAAAAAGACAATAAACTAAAAGACGCTAAGATATATCTTTTCTTTACTAAAATCGTTTAAAAGTTTGTATGCAAATTAAGTGAAATAAATGGTTTTTGGAGAAATTCTTTGTTGACTTAAATATGTGATTTTTAGTTAACCTATCAAGGTTTTTAAGGTGCATACTTACTTTAGTTTTATAATTAAATTTATTATGCATAAATAGATATATAAATCAGTATATTATTTTAGATAGAATAATAATACTTCTAATTATAAAGATAAAAGATGTCTTAAAATTTATTAATATTTTAGAAAAAAAACAGGATATTTATCTATTAAATATAATTCTAACTTATGTGAGCGATAAATTAATTATTATATTTATTTCATTTTTGTCCTTTTGTTTTGTTTAGCTCTAATGATTATAAAAATATCTAAATCTATGGCTTATGATGTTAAGTTTATTTTTTTTAATAAAATATAAAATCTTTAAAATAGATTTATAATATATTAAATAATATTATTAAACATATTAAAAAAGGATTAAATCTAAAACATTTGTTTCATATTAGAAGATTTAATTTTAATTTTTTATGTTAGTTTCAATTCTTTTTCTATTATAAATTTGTAAATTATTATATAAATATAGCTAGGATTCTGAATATTTTAGTTTTATTAATTGTAATGTGTTGATTTTATTTAATGATTTTTTTATCTTATTTTTATTTTATTATTTATTTTGTTTATTGTTGTTTGCTTGTTTTTAATTTTGTTTTATCTTTATTAATTAATTTATTTTTTTTCTTATTTTTTTTTCATATTAATTGATCTTTGTTTATTTTTTAATTTTAAATTTATTTATCTTTTTTCAAAATGAGATCTTTGGATTTTTTAAAAATAATGAAATTAGTGAGTTAGATGCGAGCTATTTGTCCTTCTGAGCGATGTGTCCTTTTACCTAAATTTTAATTCTCTTCGAACCGCTGCCATTAAGTGCATATGATCTTTATATAAGGATTGATCATCTGCTTTTTACATGCATCTATGTGCAAATGCTATATAAGAGGATAACATTCCTAATATATATGGTTTTAAAAACTTGTGAGTTATTCCCACTAAAAACTTGGCAGTTATAATTAAAAAATATCCTAATGGGACTGGAATGTTGATAATTTCTTATTCTAAAAATATTATATTTCTATAATAATCAAGAATGAAGCTTATCTAACATTAAAACTAAAGTTTATGCAATGATTATTCACTTTGCATTAATCAATTGCATAAGCTAAAGTCATCAAAATTTGGTTTTGGTTATTATTGATCTTGTCATTTATTTTCCATTAAAGGATTTAGTTTTTTGAATTATATCAGCTCTTGATATTCCTCTGAGTCTCTGTCCATTCCATTAGCAACAACAACAACAACATCATCATCTAATACTACTCTTGTCTCTCCTGTCTGTCTGTGTTCTTTCTTTGTGTCTTTGTCACAGTTTTATTTTACTCAATTTTTAATAAGAAAAAGTATCTTTTTTTTAATTAAATAATATGAAAATTGAGTATCTATCTATTATTTAATTTATTTTTACAAAAATTCAAAATTTGAATTTGCCTCCAATCTATTCTTAACTAAATTTTAATAAACTAAAGAAATTAATTGTTTAAATGTAAAACAAATGTTATTATAGTTTTTCTAGTTTTGAATGAAAAAGTCTTTGGATAAATAATAAATAAATTTGTTCTTTTCAAGAATTAAAAGCATGAATAGCTTTAATTTTAATAAATTAATAATAAACAAAATAAAAATTAAAATAAATTCTCTATGACTTAAAATTTATTAACTAAAATAAAATTTTAATAGCTTTAAACAAGATTTTTAAAAAAAATGTTTTTATTATTTAAAAATAAAGTTTATATTTTTTAAATATTTTATATTTTGATTTAATTTGTTATTCAAAAATTATTAATAATTAATTTTAATACTTTAAATACGCTTGAACAGAATTTTTCATTCATTTAAAAATGCTAAAAAATTTAATTCCCTTATATTGATTGAAAAAATGAGAAAAAATGTTAATTTTATTTGAGAAATACCTTCAACATTATTGATAGATTTTTTATTTTAAAACACTCTACTTTAGAAAGTTTACTTATAGCATTTGTATTTAAACTTAATAACTCACCTTAAATAATCAGATTTATTAGCATAATTAATATAAACCAACATATATATCTTTAATCTTTATTAAATACTTATTTTTCTTATAGTTTATTGCTTACTTTTAAATTAAAAGAAATTTTTAGTTAACATGAAGAATTTTTGTTAAGTCAACAATTAAACATAATTTAGTTGTTTAGTTACTTACTTTTCACTGATAATGTACAAACATGAAGATATGAAAACAATTTCAAAAATCATCTTGAATAGATTATCATTAAATCTTAAACAGTTAAATAGTTCTTGAACAAGCACAAATTAGAAATTTTAGATAACTGCAAAGGATTAAAAGAATTAATTAGGGAATTAATGTGTAGTGAAGGAAGTAGATATTTTAGAAATTTTAGAAATTAAAAAATATGAGTTTCAAGATTTTGCTTTCTTTTTAGAAAGATCTACCCAAGATGTTATCTATCATTGATTGCAAAAGATTTATTTGAAACTATTGTTGAAATAATTTTAAAGTACTTCTATTTCAAAGTAGGGGAATGTGGTAGTTTAAATTCAAATTCTTCATACTAAGCACTATTATTTAATTACAAATACTAACTTGATTAACATTTGTAATTTGGTTTTTGCTAATATCATTTATTGACCAGCCTAGGTCTCTCCTCTTTACATTACAGGTATTTGCATTTTAAATTAAATAAATATAAAAATAATAATAATAATAATAATAATAGTTAAAGAGAACTTAAAAATAGGTTAATTTAAAAGGAAATAAAGCAATTAAAAATATAAAGTATTTTTTATTTAATTTTTAAATAAAAAAATAAATTTTGAATAGTCTTTTTATAAATCTACCATTTCAATAAATTTACATTAATAAAAATAATCATTAATTTATATTCTTAGCTTAATTTTTGGATTTACAAATATTAAAATATAATGATAAATAAATCAATTTATTTTATATTTAAAAAAATTTTTTTAATTTATCCATTCTATTTATATATGTTTATCACTTATGCATTATCATAAACGAATTTATTTGATAACTAATCTTTTAGCTTTTAGGTACTTGCTCAATATCTTTAATAATTGTGAATCATTAATATTAATTTCGCTAAATTTAGATATTAGAGATAAGTTTTAATAAATAATATAAAAGTAAAAAGATAAAATATTTTAATTAAAATTTTGTTAATTAAAATAGTTTTTGTTTATTTTTATGATCTTTATATTAAAAATATAAAATCAAAATCATAATCTTAACTAAAAATTAGGTAAATCAAGTAAAAAGTTTGTTTTAGTTTTAATTCATTTTTATATTAATATAATCCAAATCAAGTAAGCTGTTTTTACCCTAAATTAAGTATCAAATTTGAGAGATTAGTGCAGTTTGCTAATCCAGAGCCTAAACCTGAGGCACCATTTGCACCAATTTAATTTACACTTTTTAAATATTGAAGAAAATATTAGTTAGTTAGAAGGAAAAATTAATAAAAATATGAATAAAGAATAAACTAGTAAATAATTTATATCAGCAAATGTAAAAATGACTTAAATTAAAAAAGTATA